>BJBW01001249.1:34046-108425 GCA_004320125.1 Scolopax mira | reverse complement strand
CTCCAGATGAGGTCTCACCAGAGCAGAGCAAAGTGGGAGAAGTCTCAGTTTCATACCATCACAGTGAGAAAACAAACTCACATATCTGATTTACAGGTCAGAACATGACCATCTTATAACTTCAAGACTGTGAAAAAGGCAAGAGCAATAATAGATTTTATTAGGTAGAACCTTTTGCTGTTTTAACAATGAACATACTCCTGCATGTGAACTTTATTACTGCAGAAGCACAGCTTACTGTATAGCTTTAGAACACAAGTCCAAATAGACTTTTTAGACAGTACATTAAATGCTTTCATTTTCATGTATATTTCAAAGTTTGAGGGCCATTGCTCTAGACTGAAGACAATTTGAAAAGCATTGAATCATTTTGTTCATTCATTTATTGATAAATTAATTAAATTATGCCTTTTCTGCTTATTTTCCTAAATAGTTTTTCTGCCCCTAAATTTCTATGCAGCAATTTCAAGTTGCTTATCAAGCTGCTTAGGGGTAAGAGCAGGGTAGGATTGATAGGACCAGAGGAAAGGGAAGAAAAAACCTGCTTGTACCATAACTCCGGCAACTTCTGCTTGTCTGATGAGTCATCTACTTAGATTTGACTGTGTCTCTACAAGGTGATGTTTATAAACAGCCTCCCCCTTAGAGTTTTATCAGTTTCCCATATGCTGTTTCTAACTTTACCATTTTTATCTTCAAAACTCCTTCTAGAGATTTGAGGATAGTGAGGGCTTTGCACACCAAAAAGCATTCTTATTTTACATCTTTCTTCTCCCAGTTGGATAACCTCGCTCCCAGAGCTTAATCTAATGGGGGCAGTTGACTTGTTCCAGTATGTTGATCTCAAGGTGAGAAAAACTAAACAATTACTTCTAATATAAATCAGGCAAAAAAAATAATTTAACCTCAGTGATTTGAGAAGGGGATATATGCCAGAACTCACTGTTTCTGTCCATGTTGTATGGTTAGAAGAATATGTACACAAATTCCTAAAATGTGTGCCTTGCAGGCATTGTTCTGTCTTCTCATGAAGGCTGACAACAGCTTGTTAACATGAATTGTGCAGAACCTGAAAAAATGCTTCAGAGCTGCTAAGTGTTAAAGCAGGCAACTCCCAAAGACAAATTATAAAACAAAGCTATGGGTGAATGGTCACATACTCTACTACATAGTTTTCCTTCAATAAAACTTTCCAATTTACTTCGTAACTCCTGTCTTTCAACAGCTCTCTCATATGTCACACGTATCTCATCTCAGACAGTCTCACCAATTCTTTGTATTTTTACATTAACTGTTACCAAGCATTGGCATCACCAACACTAACAAAATAGTGTTCCTCTTTAGAAAGGAAACAAGATAGAGGTGAGTAGTTTATAAGCAAAATAAGGACTTCTGTGCTATCCTGAAGTAATCAAGAAAAGATCCCCAAGAAAGACTGAATTCCAAGTATTTTAAATCATTTATCGTAGATGTATTTAGACAAATAATCAGAAGTACTTAGAACCCTTATGCTGTTTATCTGATACACTGCAGTGCTTTAGAAGCTGTCTTATTAAAGCCTTCACATGTGTCCAAATACTCATTGTCTTATTGTTGGCCTGCAGGGTATCAATTGTGCCTTACAAGCGTGCCACAGCAGGGCATCAAACAAGAACAGAAAGCTAAGCCTTCCTCCCTTCTCACTCTAACAGGCTCTTCAGCACTGACAAAGTCCAATCACAGCAGCAAGTAGCACCATGCTACTGGCCTCTGACACCTGGGAAGAGAAAACCGCCAGGTCAAATCACTGCCTGCTTAGTATCAAGGAAAGGCAGAATTACAGAATGAGGTAAGATTTGGCCTTGCAAAGACACTGGTTATTCACATTCTTTTCCCAAGAAACCAATATCCTTTGAAGTAGATAGTATCTGAAGTTCTTTTAGCAGTGGTCTCCTTCAGAGAAACATTCTTGCTTAATTTTAAGCATTCCTAAGGGGCAGATGCACTGAAGTTTGCCGGAGACGAAGCTTTACACACTTACTGGAAATGCTAGTTCTCTTTTTAGACCAAAAGCCAATAATTACCAATTTCTATACAAATTCAGAAATTTGTTTCCCTTGAAATTGTATATGTAAAAAATACCAATAGAGACCAAAGGCAAGAGATCAAACCCCAGTTTTTATTCCTCTGGCTGCTGCTCTCCTGGAAAACCAGAAGGGAATGTTAAACTATACAGTATAATCAAGTGGCTTGAAAAGCATGACAAAACACTTCTCTCCCTGCAGATATTAATTTTGCACTAGCTTTGATTTCTAAATCTTATGGGAACAGAAGGGTAAAGCTAAGATTAGATCCAAGAATGCGTGGCATGTACCCTTGTTAGCAAAATGCTGCAATTCTTTAGCCAGCCAGATTACCTTCACAGCAAAATAGTCTCCTTAAGGAAATCCAAGATCAACAGATATTTCATAAACAGCAACATCTACATTCCACATTTAAGCAATTATTCCCCTCAACCCCCACGTAGCTACAGAAAGAAGGGACTACTACCTTCAGAAGATTTTTCTATAAAGCAATAATGTGTATAATTACACAGGTAGTGTAATCACAATTTAGGATATTCTGACAGAACAGTGTCACATCCCAGCTGATCACGTAGCTTGCTTCTCTATATAGCAATTTAGCCTTGCCTTTGACACATCACCTTATTAACTCAGCATATCAGACTGGACTCCAGTCAAAGTTATGTTCTTATATACAAAAGAAAGATCTGAGAATTTATAGGAGACTTAAGTTGTGTTGCTAGGATGAAGGTGCTGATGATTTATCATCATGAGCATTTTTTTTGAAATTTTAGACAATGTTGCCTACCATCCAGCATATTACTGTTAATGTGAGACTTGTGGTAAACTCAAGCCACTCAACTAGACTTTGCATGGGTGTCCCTTGACTGGGCAGACAAGCTGGCTTGGGTGTTTGCTTGACAATTGCAAATGCACATTCACTAAAGGCTACTATCCTAAGGAACACCTGGCTTTACAGAATCATACAGAATCATTAAATAAAGGCTCAGAGATTCTGTCAAATAAAAGTATTCTTGACAAAATACCCTATGGTTGCAATGTCCTCACTTCGTTCTATACAGTAAGACCTAAATTTACTTTCTACAGCACAGCATTCCTGATTCAGCACAATTACATTCCATGAACAGAAATAGTAACACTCTTGATACAAATAGGTTTTTTTGAGATTCCTCATTGATGCACAGCTGATTAGGGCTACTGCATCTGAAATAGTTTGCCATACATAATTACCACACTGTACTATGGTTTCTGAGTCATCCTTCAAGTAGCAAGTATTTTCTAAAAGAAGAGGTTTGGACCTTCTACAGTGAAGCCAAGCTAATTTTGGTCGATCTTATGTAGCACTGTAAATTTGCTTTCTGATTTGCCATAGAAATGTTTCTAGTAATTTGACAGCTAATAACAGAAACATGCACATCCTGCAATGCTATGTGAGCTTTGATCCAACTGCTGCCAAAAACACCACAGGTGAAAATTAAGTTACCATATCTTAATTCAGCTCATGTTAGCAGCAGTACAGAGGGAACTAACCATTTTTATTAGCCTATGTATAGCCCAGATTATTGTGAAGAACACTTTCTTTGGACATCTGCTGATTTTATCCGCATGCCTAGGAGAGACCTAGGGGAACACAGCAGCAGATGAGTTTTTACTTACAAATCATACTACTTTTCAGGTGTTCAAATTTTACATAGTTTTTCATATAACCTGTGTGCAAAGTGGGAAGCATGTCTGATAAATGTACTAATGCTTACTTTTCCCAAAATGAAGGGCAGAAATGGCCTGGACCTTAAAAACATTTGCTACTGTTACACGAGTTGCTCAGTGCAAGGTCTGATGCAAAGATGAGAATCTTCCACCGATTTAGTGTGCAATCCTAATTCCCTGATTATTTGTTGCTGTAGTTTTGTATCACCTAATCAATAAACCTTTTCCATAGCATCCAGCTAGAGCAGAACCACAGTAGATTAGTCAGAGCCATGTAATTTAACATACAATACACAGGTCCTTCAGGGATCATATACACATACTAGTAACAGTGACTGATTTTCAATGTGGTGCCTGGTTACTCAGAGCTAACTGTTTAGATTTCTCTGTGAGACTAAGCTAAGCTTTGCATTAAATGAAAGCATCTCCAGCTTTCAGCTTGAGTAATCATTTTGTCTGAAAGGGAAGAGAGCAGAGGTACTTGCAGAAAAAACAAACCAAAATAACAAGCTCATCCAACAACAGATGGTCAACCAATAACTGGGTGGTGAAATGGGGGACAATATGAAACACTGGGCAGTTCTCACCTATGCAGAAGCTGGAGCTACTTTCTAAGCACTTCTCTATATGGTGGAAACACATGTTGTTGGGACAGGCCTAAACTGTAGTACACAAAATTAGCTGCTGACTATAAAGCCCAATATTTTCATTAACTTATTTGAATTTATGTAGAAGACATCAAAGCAGATTAATTAATGCTTTTCCTGGCTTCAGTCCACATATGGTAAGATCTTTAAGGTGCTCCAATCATTCAGTCTAATAAATTACTGACAGACTGCCTTAGCTAGAAGGTAGGTGATAAGGCTAATAACACATAGGAGCACAATTACTAAAACTAATGATAAAGTAATGTTAAAGAAGATAATCTGGAAACCTTACTTCAATAATCAGGAAGTTATATACCTATAAGTCATCTGAGCAGTCAGTGACTGAGGTCACAGAAGCACCACTAAGAATGGTGGAAGGTTTAATGGTAATGAAGATTTAAGAACAGTGCCAAGGTGTAAGACTACAGGTATAATTCTGGAGACAGTTTAACCCAAATGTTAAAAGAAAGCATATGCAGATGAGGAAATCTCCAGTCTAAACCTGAATTTCTGACCTGCTTTGCAGGTACTATTTGCTCTGCAGCCCATTTTGTCACATCTGAGTGTACAGACTGAAGTTAGTGCTGCATTAGAAAAAATATCCTTGACAAATGGCTAAAGAGAGCATATAGTTATTTGTATTTGACAGTATATGAAATATCAAGGCAAATACAAGTCAACTACAATGATTAAGGAAGTAAGAGAATCTGCAAATACAGGAAAAAATTCTGCAACATAGTCATGATGGATCATTGAAATATTTCAATATATCATCTGTACAGGAAAAAAGTAGCAAAATACCTGGAAATTCCATGCAGTATGAGTAGATAAGAGAGGTCCAAACCCACTAAAACCATACTCACAGAATAGGCTCGAACTGCTCTGCTTCCTAGAGCTCAAGGATAAGCACACAGTTCCAGAAGGTAATTGGGCAAGCAAATATTAGTCAAATGCATCTTTTATTACTGTACCATCAGAGCACAAGGATCTATCAGACTCTGCAGTAAGAAGAGGAGGGCCCACGGGGGTTCTACTGGGCTTCAAGTTCCTCTTGCTCATATACTCACATCAGACCACCTTTCGATGATCCTTATTTCCATCCCGAAAGATGATAAAGCAGCTTACCTTCTCCTTAGCTTCTCTTATATTGGAAAAGAGTTACAGGAAACAGAACAAACTTATAAGCTCTTCCTTCAACCAGAAGGAGAGTAAGTACAGTGGAACTATCCAAGCAGCTTTTTCTGCAGTATTTGAAAGATGTATTAAGTCTGGCTACAACAGGGTGACAATCTTTTTATGTCTTAAAGGTTATGCTTACTAGAAGATACACTGAACTGTTCCCCAGTTTACTGCTCATGTGACAAAACTAACTGTAGTCCAGGGAACAGAAAGCTACAATTTTTAAACTAATAAAGTAAATCATAGCCAAGAAGCACTGATAAGGGAAAACTGTACTATGAGGGCCTCCTGGATCACTAGTCCTGTCATTTCAGACAGCCATGCAATACAGCCACTTCTCTAAATGTTCCACACTACAACCAGCTTGTTTCGTGCCACTTTACCATGGAAAAAATTGTTCCAAAGTCAACCAACTGTTAGATAGGCACAGCACAGGAGGCACAGACTCCAGTAAGTGGTGAAGCAAAGACGTTTGTTTCACTTTTCCAGCATATACAGTTTTTCTGTCTTTTGATCACACACTATGCCCTTTTCACAGATAGGTTGTGAGTGACTGTCCATACGCCATTGTGAGCAATATAACTGGCCTAGGCTAACGAAACATTACTATTTCAGTACACTGCTATCTGTTTGCTACGTTTCATACCACACATACATCAAGATATAAGGACATTGTTTTGCTGATCTCGAGGCCTCCTTCCCATCAATACAAGAACACCTGGCAAGCTCCCATTCAGCATCTCCAACTTTCTCATTCTCCACAGGTAGGAGTCTTTAACTTGGCAACAGATGTATCTTTATACTTGTTTGCACCTGCATGCTCTGGGCCATCTCTTACCAGTTGCCTTCATTGCACCTCTTCCATTCTCAGTTACCCCTAACGGTTTACAATTCACAGTCCAGCATTCATTTCACTGAGCTAAACACTCCAAACAAGATTATCTTCTCCTCATTAATCAGATCTGTTACTTACATATCTTAAGAGCTTTTCTCCTCATTTACTCTTATTCTACTTCAACTCTGAAAATGTCTCACAAAAATATGTACACTGTATTCAAGAGGAAAATCTCAGAGATCTTAATACAACTACACTAATTCCTTCCACTCTAAGATTCAATGAGGACCTTATTCTCAGCCAAGTCCTACATTATACTGGCTGCTTAGACTCCTCCAATTTAGAAGCAAAATGCTCAAGTCCAGCTTAACTCTTTCCCCAAGTTCCTAAGTTTTCATTGAAAAATTGCATTATGAGGGATGTTCCCATCCCAATAATTCATCAAACCACTTGGTTCATTTAGCAAAATTCTCCACATTTCTGCCTGCAGATGTCTCGCTCAAAAAGGTCTTTTCTGTTTCCCTCAGTATATAGCTGAACATACTGACAGTAACCCTAGTGCTGAACTAAGTTGTTTTCATGAACAGCACAGCTGTCCCAGGCCCACTACACAGCCAACTGGCACATTCAGTGGGCAGTGTGATGACATTTTGTGCTAAGGCACAGGAGGATGTGCTGGCTGACATGGTACGAGATGAGAACTGCATTGTGTTGGACCTACTAGGAGGAAAATTTACAGCCTTCTTCCCTAAGCAGGCAGTAGCAGATAATTATTCATGATGAAGATAAAGGGCTAGTGGCACGGCACTAATTTCTGCCCTTGGACAAGATTTCCTGTCCTGAAAATAATTATCATTGCTCTCCAGCAACAGGGGAAATGCTTATTTAATTCATCTAAGATCAGTAACTTATCACAATCAATAAGCTTTTTCCACAAGTGAAAGAGATAAATGTGACTCCAGGCCTAGGGCCAATTCTACTGTTCTTAATAAATTTTTTGCATGTTTCAACTCAATTTGGCAGAGGGAAAAAACCTACATTACCAAACCTTCTTTCTAGCTCATGAAGCTGTGCCACTTGACTAAGGCTACAAGTATTCCTATCTATTGTATGGGCAAGAAAATGGTCCTGTAGCTTGGGATCTCAGTCTGGTGAAGCACAGGTGTCTTGCAATACAGTAGTCCAGTAATTTAAATTCCCAGCTCTGTCTATCAGAAACAGACTGCTACCACTGTCAACTTGTGAAGTACAATGGCATGTCAACAAGCATCAGAGGAAAAGTACCTTCAGTAGGCCTGATGACTGCACTTTCGATTCCTCTGATGGCAGAACTGGGAAAAATTAGTACCATGTTTCTGCAAATCACAAGGCAAATCAGAGATGCTGGAGCCAGAGTGAGTATCTGTAAATGTTAGTTACAACTCTATCCATTATAGAGGAAAAGCAACTTTCACTGCAAGAGAAGGTAGTTTTAAGTTTTCTGGTTAAAATTTTAACAAATTGAGGAGGAGGTAGAACATAAAATAGAACATTAGGATTTGGAATACAATTTCCAAAAAAAACTTCACATTTTTTGCTAACTCATAAACAGACACTACAGCGTCCATCCAGGTTGGTGGCAAAAACATATCAGTTACTGGGCAGTGACAAAGGAGCCTATTTCCACTATACATCAACCTGCACAACAGCAAGAATACAAATAGCATCACAAAAAAAATTTGGTAGAAAATGTGCTTTGACATTACACTTAACCTGCTAATCTTTTGTCAGAGCACAGGCTACCTGCAGCCTATCCTGAAAGGCTAAAGGCTTCAGGAGGATCTGAGAAATTCATACACAGCCACGAGGCAGAGGACCACAGGATTACCAGCTATTTCCTCAGTCCATATGCCCCAAGTAGGATAGCCTACAACATGCATGCATTGACTTCCAGTTAATCCCGGAAGTGAAAGCAGCTGCTGGATGCAAATAGCATCCGCGTCATAAAGGAAAGACAAAGACAAAGTATTGTAGTGGAAATGAGCTATCAGTCACTTCAGGATATGCTTCCCCTGAAAAAAAGCTCTAGACAGCTTTAAGTTATAAAGGTCTGATCCAAGTTGGTAGGACTTTGAGGTTATACCAGTTAAAAATCTAGTGCAATGAATTTAGCAAAATTCTCAACACATGGAAGGTCTGCTCATATTTCCTGAGCATAGGTACAGGAAACCTAGAACCAGAACTGTTTCATCCCTCTGAAATATTACACAAGCAGTTTAGAAAAAAGTATTTCTGCACAAACAGATGTCTCTAATCATTGGGTCAACCTCCCAGCTGCTGCAAGGTAGACAGTCACCAAATAAATTAGCTGCAGACATTGCTAATATGCAAAAAGGTGTATCAAGTGAAAATTGATTACACCAGAATTATATTAAGCAGTTCTAAATCACAGATTTTTTTTTCCCTCTAAATTTACAAGAGGATACTTTCAACAAAGCAGCAGCAAATATAGTTCAGGAGATACAGTGAATTACAGTTCCCACAAACTGACTAGCTGTTAATTCCTGCAAGTAGAGACTCTGCTCTTGTACTGATCCAAACAGGAAGAGACCAGGATGGATTGACTTTGACAAATGTAAGTTATTCAACATATGCTGGCAGGAAATGTTTACATCAGTCAACCACAATTCTGCCAGGACTGCTAAATATCTTGTCAGTCTACACAGTGAATGTAGTTAGCACAAGGTAAAACAGAATGCTGGGGAACAAATTTGAATAGATTGCTTAAATTGGAACTAACAGTATTTTCAAAACCTAGGCAACAAATGCTCAGGCAGATCAAGTTCTCTAACTGCTCACCCCTTCCTCTCTGAATCACCATCCTTTCTCAGTGCATCAGTAATTTGGACATTGGCTTCTAGACAAATGTTTCTAAATAAGTAACTTAAGCTTTACTACCTCAAAATATTCAACCAGCTACATTAGCCTAATGAGCCTTACAAAACAGGACAGAAAGCTTCAACAAAGATATTGCCTAGTCTGCAGAGATGATTATGCTATGAAGTTGCTTCTATCATCCAGCAGCAAATAAGCTACATTAACTGGGAGCACTATCCCCTCTCTGCCAAAGGCAATCTGCCTGAAGGGTGCAAATCTATTCCCTTCATCACTCGATCTAGTGCTTTATATACAAGTCACCTCTTCCTATCCTTACTGCACAAAAAGGTGATACTGCAAAAACTCACTGCAGCACCAAGAACAGGAAGACACTGATGAAAGCAGGTTCCAGATGTATGGAGCTATACTCTTCCCAATAGCGGAGGATGCAAAAAGCTGACATGCCATTTCAGGATCAGGTCTGTGACATCATCAGCAAGTGACCTAAGGCCTCTGTCCCACACACTGAATGAATGACTACAGGTGCTCTCTTTATATAGGAAGTACTTAAGGTTAATGGCTGGCTTTATCTGCTGACAGTATTTTTTTAAAAACACGCATAATGCACGATAAGCAATGTTCAGAGGAAGCCAAAAATAGCTCTGTATCAAAGAGGTTGGTTCCATATTTACCTCCAAGGGCAAATGAACATGCTGGTCTTGCATGTAAGCAAATCACTTTTTCTTCTAGAAAGATGTTTCATCAATTCTCCTGCAGAACAACATCTGCCAATATCAATATTCATTACAAAACACACACACAAGAAATCCTCCTTAGCCAGACTTATAATATTGTAACTTTTCAATTAAAGGTCTGTCTTTGAAATAATAATACACTTTCCTTTTCTGTGACACTGGGCAGATGTGGCCACTTGCCAAGATTCCAAAAGACCTTAAAGACTGGGACATCCAGCTGTGCTGTATTTGATGAAGCTATCTTTTTTTTTTATGTGATAAAGTGATGTCACAGTATGGTATCTCCTCAGGAGGTGAAGTGATCAGAGCTCTAGGCCACTTATAGGACAAACGATTTGGTGATTATAGCAAGCAGGAAAGCTTAGTCTTCTAGCTACTGTCTCTTAGGGAAGAAGGATCAGACTCAGGGTCTGAAGGTGTTTGGGACTTACAGAGTCATAAGAATCTGACTAGAAAACAGACTTTTTCCATCCCAGAGCAGACAAGGACAGAGTCAATCTTTGGAGTCACAAGGAAAAAAGTGCATTACACCAAAACTGTAAAGCCAGGCTAGGCCAGCACTGCCACAAACTGATAAACTAATGGATAACACCACCCCACCACCCCCCCAGCGATAAACCTCAAACATCTTGCTTTTCTACATCCAGGTGTATTACCCCAGCCAGACATTTAAACTTGCAGCTGAAGCCTGATAATATCAAGGATCAGATCCACTCTTCAGCAGATAGCTGAAGACAGCAAGCTACAAAGTGTTAGGTACATCACTAGGTACTTTTTTTAAGACTGATTATTTTTCAGGTCTTGGGATTCTGCTAATCTGACAATCTGAGTAAGTTACTCAATAAAGGCAGTAATTCTGATTAAGGCTAAAGTATAACTACTACCCATGGCTTCATGTTGTTCTGGTAACAGCACTTGAGATGACTTTCTCTAACACCCTTGAATTAAAAACGGTGGTTATTTGTTCAGCTTGCACAGAGCATATCACCAGGAAAACAGGTGCTTTTTTTCTGCATTACAGTGTTTCTTGAAAGCTCTTTGGGGACTACCCTGGGAGCTATGCAGCAAAGCAGCAGGCAGATGACAAGAAGTGGGGTAACTATAGAGAAGCCCATAAAAAAATCCCTCCCTAGAGTGCTCAGCTGCCTCACAGATGGAAGGAAATTGTATGCAAGATGTCCCAAGTAAAGGTGCTAGGAGAACCAAAGCTGCAAATCATAATGGTAAGGGGTAAAAGGAAAGAGGATCAGTTGAGCTCTGGCTGCTTTTGCCCAGGTTTTTGAACTTGTGTAGTTCTAAAGGTAACACTCCCCACCCCATCACCTACTCTAAGTGATGACCTAACACTCTATAAAGCTTTGTATAATCATTCTGCATTATATCTGTTATCTTGGCTAAACTAACTTTGAAAAAAGAGGCCTACTTCTGCCAAAGGAAGGAAGCAAAGTTTATTGGTTTTATATAAAGGAGTCACACAGCATGCAGACAAGGGTAAAAGCAAACTCAGATTTTCTAAGAGTTGTCTCAATATATCTCAAAGACTCTTAAAGTTGAGCTGTTGCAGATAAAAGGCAACAGCCTTAAAGTCACTTAATAAGTGACTAAAAGATAAGCAACAAAGTAGGAAGGAAAGCAATTTTTCATTATAAAAGAAGTTTACTAGTGTGGTCCCAGATGGACCTGTGCTGGAAAATGCTCTATTCAAAGTGATCTGGAAAATGCTGCGAGGAATTGGGAACAATGGAGAATAAAGTGACATATTAATATTTTCTGTATTAATTCATGGAGCAAATCTTGAGCCATTCAAGTTCTCCATATTTCAAAATGGGTATAACAGAACTAAGACAGTACAGGAAAAGCAACAGGGATGAAAGATATGTATTGAATTCCTATATAAGGCTAGATTTTAGACTAGGAATGTGCCATCTAGAGAGAAGACAATATTAGAAAGTAAAATCATAAACAGCTTTAATAAGGCACAACTAGTTTTTCATAATTTTACTGGATGCCTTATATTTTTCCAATTATTACAGAAGGTTTAAAAATTCAGAAAGCACTTTTTGACACAATCGGGAACTTCACTGGAATGTATCACCATATAAAGGTTGTGAATATCAAAGGCTGACATGACTTTTTTTTTTCCTCTTCCATGACTTTGCCTAAATACCATCTCTTCACATTCAGTCCTAACATGCAGATTAAAAGATGCTAGTCTTTTACATTGGTCCTAAATAGTTTGGTCTGAATGACCAAAACTACTCTTAAAGCAGTGTTTTCACGTAGTTAATATCTGTAAACTGGCTATAGATGGAAACCTTCTAGTTCCTTCATCAATTCTAGCAGTGAAAATTCACCTTCACAAACAAGCTTCCTAAGAGATCAGCGCAAAGTCACCAAAGCTTCACCTTAAGGCTAGTAATTTCTATAGGAGGTGGAATGGATGGCTGCCTGTAAAACGTCCTTTACTCTGACCTTGGACACTACACATGATTTTCACTGAGCAGAAGACAGGCCTGTATCTAACTTCTCCATTTTTCCTGAATCTCTAGCAAGTACTTCAAGATCTAGCTGCAAATTATTTGACAGATGGCTTGAGGAGGAGTTATGGGCAGTTACTATAGAAAGACATGTACTCACCCTCACAACAGTTTTACTTAAAAATCCTCTGGGAATGCTAGGCATCTCCAAGATGTACCTGCTTTTGTTGCTGCAAACACTAATAAGCCAGGAATCAAAAGTATTTTCACCACTGCATTCATGGAGCATGATAGAGAGGTATAATAAACATAACAGGAGGAACAGTACTCCTACCTCTTTCAGCTAAGCAGGATATGGTACCTCTGCTCAATCGACTGCAACACACATGGGATTGACGCAGATGAGCCTCTTCTCTCAAGTGCTTTTCCTCCAGGAAGTGAGGTGGTCCTAACAAACTCTCCTCTGCTTTGTTCTCAAATCTAAAAGGCAGAAGAGAACAGGTAATAAAGCCACACTGTTGCTAGCTCAATAATAAGGTACTTAAACACCAGCAACAACCTCTTGAATGAGAAACACAAAACCATAGTTATGATTTCTGAATTTTTGCACTGCCCAAGTGGTTTGTGACACTGATCTAGAAATCTTTCAGTCCACCTGGGGAACACCTCTCCTCTTGACTCTTATTGTTCACTTTATGTCAATATTTCTTCTTCCTTCAGCAATAAATCCTCTTATCTTTACGCAATGCAGTTTAGTAAAGCATTCACAGCTCAACGTGAATTTCAGCACATTTACCACAGAATGCTGAGAAGGCTTTAAAAATTTGACTTGCTCCCTCACAGCACTGCCAGCCAGCCATTAAGCCAGCCTTACTAACAAAGTTGAGTTCTAATAGTAAGTGCTATTTCTGTAGGTAGGAAGTTACTGGTGTAGAAGCTCTACTCACAGCCATTTTCTAAGCTGCTTTTCCAGTTTTTTTTCCTGTATGTACATACACACTGCAGTCACATAACCAACTTTGAATAAGCAACCTGGGGTACTGGTGCAGAACTCCAAGCAGGCTCTTTACCTCACTTCCTGGATCCCCTCAGTTACAAGTCCTATACAGTCAGAGAAAGCTGTTCACAGACAGTGTTGCTATTGCTGCTAATACAGCAGCATTAACATGCCACTTTAACCTAAGAACACATATTTGTGTTAAAGCTCTTCTTAAAGAAAATCCTTCAGATAAAATCTGAAGCACTATTTCAACAGAGGAGGTCAGGACTGCAAACAGGTTGGCCCTCATGGTTAAGCAGAACCATGTCAAACCTTTGTCAACGTAAGTGTTTTCATTTTGATCAAGCTTTGCAAAATGAAGATTAGCCAGAGAAATCATCATTATTTGTTGCTCATAACGGCAATACACTAAAGAGCTATTGTTTATATTTCAGAAGTCATGGAAGCCCAGCCCATCTCCAAATATAAATACTGGACCTTAAATGCAGTCATTCTTTAAATACCTACAAAGAATAGTTGCAATTATCTTTGCTTCCCAAAGTACTTGTCAAATCAAGAGAGCTGGGGCACAAATTCCTATACCAAATTATCAATACAAAGTTTCTCCACCGGTTACCCTTCCCTCCTGCCCTGGTCAGTACTTCCTATGTCTGATATGCAGGGAAGCATAATGATTTTTCTAGGTAAGTACCTTTTTCTAGCCTCTTAAGACACTCTAAGCACTGCAGAAACACAAAGCTGCCACAAAGGCAGAACCACTGGTGGTTCTTCCTTCCTGCCATCAGCATAGCACACAGTTTCTGACATCTAATACAATTCATTAGCTTGTGCTTTAAAAGATACAGGGTTTCAAGTTATTGCTCATACATGTGTACAGAGGACATACCACAGGAGTTTTCAAAAACAGGATTAAACACTGTTGGATCACTCTACATGCTCAAGATGAACCGTTGTGTGGCTGCAAACCACTTGTTTGTACCAAGTCAGAGGGCTATGAAAGGCAGCATCTCTACAGGACTCCTGCCCAGACTCACACTATAGGGACAGCTTTACAGGCAATCCTTTACCAGGGCCACGCAGATGGGGCAGGGACTGCCAGACACTTGTTACTTGATGTTATGAAATAGTACTTTCGATTTACACTCATGATGTGGGTGACTATAAAATTTCCACTTAATGCATGTTAATTGGATTATTATTTTGAAGACATGCTCACTGCCCCCACATTAATAACAAATGAGTTCTCTCTAACTATTATTAGAGTAACTCCCATACAAATTAATGATTAGGCCATTAAGACTGTGCAGCTGAATTGACATTAATTCTCACATTTGAGCAAATTAGCTAAGTGACATTATAAAAGGAAATTCCCTTATGCATTACTGAATTCCTTCACTCATACCAAAGGCACACAACAAATATCTGTTAAGCACTTTTTCTTTTTATTAAATGTTACACTGAAATTATTCATTACAATCTGGAAAAAACTGACTACAAAAAGCCGCATTTTAAAGTTTTGTGTATTTGTAGGCAGTGCTAAAATGCAATTTTTTTAACCATTGCTGGTAAGATATAGTATAACAGACAGTGAAAGACCTAATATCATAATACCTCAAAATTTTAGAAATATTTCTTCTACATCCAACAGCACCAAACAACAGATGTCATGAGATAACTGTTGCAGGATGTTCAAGATGTCTAGGACTTTTAAATCAACACAAACTACACTTCTCAAAGGCATATAAACTAACCACCATTCACAGTATATTAAAATTATATTTCTGCACATTTATGAATAAAGGATTGAATTTCTAAATTTGCATGAATGCATGCTAATAAAGGTAGACAATTTCTTCCTTGCTAGGCACCGCACACACCTTTCTGACATATTTGTCAGTCATTTATGAATCTTGGAGTCATTGAACAATTCAGAAAACAAAACACAGCTTACAGCTCTATTTCCATAGCTCACAGCCATAAATCTGTCCCCTAAGTTCCTTCATACTTGCTTCAGACCTTGCTTTTTTCTGTGCATAATCACAGACATTTGGAAATGTAATGCACTAATAGAAACAGGAGACCTTTCTGCCCGCCACCTCCACCTTCAACCCATTCTTGCTAATCCTAGTTTTAGATCATTAGTTGTGTATTCAGGACACAGTCACTAACATTACTTTACTGAGCAGACCATATTATCTTTAAGTTTCTACATTACGAAAATTAGAACTTGCCAGAAATATGCAGCTGCCCTGCAAAAACCAATATCCATTAATTTTCCAGGCAGAATACCTATGAACTAGAACATCTAAAAGATGCATAGCTCTGGATATGATTACTATACGCTTTGGTGTGGAGGGAGTAAAGATCTCCCTAGCATTAATTTAAATGATCATATTGCTCACAGTAGCAAAACTATATTATTTGATATTAATACCCTTAACACTGATATTAAAATCACCCAACTGGTGTAATTGAAAATGTTCAGTAGCTCCTTCAAGAATGAAGAATAGCAGTGGTCAACATTTTTTACTGCTTCTCAAAGAGATACATTTATATGTGGATTACCTAGTAATGTGATTTCAGTTTAGCATACTATTCATATACATGTGTAACTCTAGCCAAACAGATAAATCAGTGAACTATTTGCATGGTTTATTAAATGTAGTATGCTCAGCAGTTTGTAAGAGAAAGAATTAAACGTGTATACTTCATAACTAGTCACCACAGCAAGAGAATATGCTTTCTCTTGTATAGTACATATGTATAGAATAGTAAACATGCTTTATAGACTCTGACTGGGTACAAGAAAAGCAGAAAAAATACATACCATTACACCAAGAAAAGTAAGTACTCTTATTATGAGTGACACACTAGAACACATTCAAATCATGCGTTGGCAACTGTGGCTTAGCCCACTTACTCACAAGTTTAATAAAGGCATCTCAGAAGACTAATCCATGAGCTAGATGGAGAGATGGAACAGCAAATTTACTGATGACACAAAACTAGGAGGGGTGGCTGACACACCAGAAGGCTGTGCTGCCATCCAGTGAGACCTGGACAGGCTGGACAGATGGGCTGAGAGAAACCTAATGAAATTTAACAAGGGCAAACCCTGAGTAGAAAAAAACCCCTGCACCAGGACAGGTCAGGCAACTGACCTGTTGGAGAGCAGCACTGAGTAGAAAAGAGTTCTTGTGGACAACAGAATGACCATGAGCCAACGATGTGCCCTTGTGGCCAAGAAGGCCATAGCGTCCTGGGGTGCATCAAGAAGAGTGTGGCCAGTAGGTTGAGGGAGGTCATCCTGCCCCTCTACTCTGCCTTGGTGAGGCCTCATCTGGAGTACTGTGTCCAGTTTTGGGCTCCCCAGTTTCAAGAAGGACAGGGAACTGCTGAACAGGGTACAATAAAAGGCCACAAAGATGATTAACATTTTAGATTATTGCTAAAGAAAAACCATTGTTACTGGTTTCATTATAATTACTCCCTTAAGGGAGTAATTTTACTTCTTCCCTTTCTAGAGGATATTGGGCTGAAATACAATGCAAGTTCTAGACCATTTAGCTATACAACTACAATAGTGTCTTTTGCTATTCTTCATGATCTAAGCATAACAAGCTTGAAAACCCTGGTTCAAGTACAACTCAAACATTCAAACCTCTAAATAAGTCAAAGCAACTACAGCCTTTAAGCATTTTAACTTCCTTTCTCCCTCTGGAAAGAAATAATGATCACTTCTACATTAAGTAGGTATTTTACACTGCTAAGTGTAAAACACACTACTGCTTCACTATGCATTATAGTGGAAAAGCTGAAAAGCATTTAACAGAGTATTTAGAGAGTATCAGACATTCCAATGATTCAGCAACAGCTCCTGCTACCCTGCCTGTCATAAAGTAGTTAAGAGCACAGAAAGTCTCAACTGTTCAGCCTTATCCCACCATTAAAAGTGAAGAATATTGCAGTTTGCCCCAGCACAAGCCAAACCCCACCACTAGCCCCATAGGGACCCACCAGTGGTCACAGAAAAATGCTGTTCTGCATCTGTACCTATCCTTCTCTCAGAGATAACTTAGCAGGGGCCTCAAGGCAGCTAGGGCTCCTTTACCAAGGAAGTTTCTCTAGCACATCACAGGAAAGACAGAGGGTATGGCTTCACACTATAGTTTTTGGCTGCATAGCAGAACTTCAGCTTCACAGCTACAGCCATGTATGAGAAAATGAGCAACCCAAAGGCCAGTAACTACACAGCACCACAGCAGCAGACCAACATTAAAAAAAGACCAAACAACAAACCAGCACACAAACAAAACCACAAAACACAGAAACTGGACAGCAAATCCTCAGAAAAGCCTGTAAAAATTAAAACGCGGAGAGCTTTACCTCAGTAACAGTGGGCACGCGGGTCCCAGCAGTCCCCCAGCGCGAGCAGCCCTCGCGAGCAGCCATTAGAAATGACCGCCACCTGCGCGAGGCGGATCCTGCGCGTGCTCATATGACCGCCGGCGGGCCCGCCCCCGGCGGGTGGAGAGGTTAAAGGGCGGGAAGAGACGGGCGTGGAGCACTATGGGTAGGGTCGCGAGGCGGGGCTTGTGAGGGGAGGTTTTTACCTCGCCGTCGGGGAAACTCTGAGGTGGGGTTTTTTTCCTCATCCCATGCGCTATGGCAGAGAGGATCGGAGTTGAAGCACAGAATTGCCAGGGACCGCTGAAGCCACATCGTGATAAATTCTTTACAGGTAATCCAAGCTCCTTGCTTCCAAACCAGTAGCAGTGTGTGTTATTGGTCCCTTTTCTGAGTATTGGTCAAACATGGCTGATTAAAAGCTAGACCTGAGTAAGGCTTGTTTTTCAGAGAGCTGTTTCATACATGGTTCTTTTCAGCCTAAATTTATAATAGTGATGTTTTACAACATGAAATCAGTATAAAATCTTCTAAATGCAGCCGAATTGTTGCCTTTGTACTGCTAGCTATACCTTGACTGTGAAATTAAGTATATGGTTCAAAGGAGCTTTTGTCTGTGATTGTTCAATATTACCTGATCTGACGAGAATCCTCTGATTCTATATCCTGGTGGGAAGCCTTAGCATGACCAATGCAGTCTTCTTTAAACAGGGAATAGAAGAGGTTGTCTGGAAAATGCTGATTTCTTTATCAATAGCTACTTTGTTCTGCAGCAAGCAGTATATGACTGCACGGTTGTGGCCTGTTGTCTGCCTTTAAAATTGTGTTGTTTTGGGGAGGTCATTGCAGATATTCTGCAGCTGGTGTTAGAATGTGCATCTGCCTTGTACTGGCAGTGGGGAAATGCAGAATCCTGCTGGGAAGAAATGGGTAAGGGGCAGGAAAGGCTTCAAAGAAATCCCTCTGTGGAAAGCTTTTTCCATTAATTGAAGAAAAAGCACAGAAAGACTAACTTATCTTCTTGAACTTGAACTCTGAATTGGTATTGAGAATTGGATGAGCTGAAGATACTTCTTTGGGCATTCCTTCTTCAATAAAGGCTTAAGTATTTGATTTAACTGTTAATTTGTTATAAATTGTTAATTTCTTTCTTAATTTTCTTCCTCAAATTTAAGTCAGCTATGGTACACCTGAGGTAATAATTGAGAGCTACTGTAAGTAAAGACTAGTTGGGCCCCTACTACTACCACCTGCGTGGCTCACTGCAGCCGGAGCTAATTTCTTAATTTGATGCTATTTCTGTATCTATTGTTATGCTACTATGCCTCATGTGCACCTAAAAGAATGAAA
The DNA here is from genome assembly GCA_004320125.1 of Scolopax mira. Taxonomy (NCBI): domain Eukaryota; kingdom Metazoa; phylum Chordata; class Aves; order Charadriiformes; family Scolopacidae; genus Scolopax; species Scolopax mira. The sequence goes on along the minus strand of BJBW01001249.1, from coordinate 89,149 downwards.
AATGATAAAGCCCTCACTGAGAAACAAAAGCATCTGTGCAAAATGGGAAATGAATTTTTTTTTGGTTTTCTAGAAGCCAGTGTAGTGGATGAAAAGTAGGGATTCTATGGGGAGAACTAGGAGTCTATGCCTCACCCATAATGTTTCCCCAAAGCTATGAAAGGGAGAGTTGAAGGCAGTATACAGTGGTCCTACCATTATGTAGATGTAATCTACCCTGATGCTACCTTTGCCACAGCTAATAGTTAATATTTTCTCCTATTTTGCTGATGAATGAAGTGATTCATAAGTCTGTGAAGAAGAAAAAAAATACTTTTGATTTATTTGATGATTGGTAGATCCAGCTTGAAAATTCATTGCTATTGAAACATTAATGCAACTGAAACTAAAGTGTTTTAGAATGAATTAGGCATAAGTAAATGCCTTGTTTTGTAAAGATATTTCTCAGAAAGGGTTCTCTAGCTTTTTAAAAAGGCTGAATTGGGCTTTGGTGAATCTATATCTGGCTGCATTTAATCTGTTTTAAAACAGAGTTGCCTCAGTTAAAGAATGTGTCTTTTACTGTGCTAACATATGGTATGATTATTTTAAACTCAGACTGAAACTATCAGGAATAGGAGCCTGACTTCATACCCCTAATGGGATCTGAACTTCTGAATCACTTGTCTTTAAACTGCAAATCCATTGGTCTATAACCTCAGTGAGTATTTCAGCTTTTTTGTAGAAGTCCTATGTAGTGTAAAACAAATTTATTGGAATTTAACTTATAGTAATAAGAATCTTACGTGCTTAAAAGGGACATACCTAGGGCCTTGTTTTAACCATTTAAATGTGAAAGGTTAAAGACAAATACTCTGAAATACTCACAGGCCCAGACTGGGGCTTTAGGCATCTGCTCTTACTAATAATGATATTTTCTTCAGTAGTTTGACTAATTCTGTCAGAGAACCACCAGATATCCAGGTCTTCCAGTACAGTCTCAGTCTTATGTGAGGGGTTAGCATGTAATAGGTAATAATAGATAGTGTTAAAGGTACTGTGAGGTTGTTATTATAGGGCAAATTAAATCCCTTTCTTGATCCTGGTCAAGGCATCTAAAGTAAGGACATCAATAGATGACAAAATATATTTTGATAATTTGAAAAGTCCTGCCAGTATTTGTGTAATGTTGTAAGAATTTAATTTGAAGTCTGAACTACTTGAGGATTCTGTGCTTGTAAACACAGAATTTCTCGGTTTTCCGAGAAATAACATGCAGCAAATATTCTCTTGTCTGAAAGCTAAAGCAGCTTTCCCATTGTCCTTCTCAATTTTATTAAATGCAGGAGATGGTTCCTTGATTGAATTACAGACTGCACATTGTTTCAGGGCCTGTCCCAATTCTTGGAAGTCTTGGAAGCTGAAGACTTAGTACGTGTTGACTAGTAGCACTTAGTACAGTGCTAGCCTGAAAGGCTTGGGCAGTTTGGCCCTAGTGTGACTTAATGGTGCCTTTCTATAATGCATTTGTGGGAGGGGATTTAAGTATGGTATTAAGGGCCAACAGCTTTTGCCAGTAGGTGGTAGTTATTAATAATCAAGATAAATTTTTATTTGAACTTCTGGTGCAATCAAATCAGCTTCACAGCACAGGGAACCTGATGCAGAATTGGCTTTTGTTGTGGTTTGGCAGGACCACGTGGCAGCCACTCGCACAGAATAGAGTCCCCACTGGCAGTGTGGCTGGGAGGGGAAAATCAAAAGAAAAAGGCAAAACTTGTGGGTTGAGACAAAGGCAATTTAACAGAACAGCAAAGGGTGCAAGAAACAACAACAATAACACTGACAGAAGAGTGTACAACTGTGATTATGATACCGCTGCTTGCTGATGCACTGGACTGCCCTGCTCTCCCTGCTCCTTCTGCTCCCTTCCCTGGCTAGCTCCAGCCACCCCCCTGGGCATGGCTCAAATGGGATGGAATACCTGTGTCCCTGGGAACAATTAACCCTTTCCCCACCAGACCCAGTACAGCTTTGTGAGTGGGTGTTGCTTTTCTGGGCTTTGGCTTTTACTCACAGAAATACTGGGCCAACTTGTAAGCCTTTTAATAGAGATAATTTTGCATTTGGGATGTGGCAGAGCTAGGTTCAGTGCTCCCAAACTGAATACAGTAAAACCCTTTATGTATTTTCTTGTCTTAACCACTTGTTAAACATTAAGCTGTGATGTTTGTACACAGTGCAAATAAGCTGTGATTTTGCTGGCACCTTTATATGCTAGTACAGTATAAGTATTAACAAACTCTCAGACCATAAATAATAAAATAAATAAAAAACATAAGAAGCTGACATCATAAAGAAGGATAAAATTGAAAAATAGGAGAATAGAATTTTTTTGAACTTCAGAGTAGAATATGCAGTATCAGCCTTCTTCCTTCTGAGAACTGCATTAATGTCAGGTCTGCTCTTGCATCCAATCCATTTTAGTTGCTGCATTCTTTCTGGACTTTTACGAAGATCAGAATCTTACGGTTTTCTGGTGAGAAAAGTTGAGAAAAAGAGAGGACGCTGGAGAAAGGAGTGTTCAGGATGTTTGTTTGCAACAGCATTAAGTCAGTCTTTGACAGTACCAGAGCAATCGAATTTTGGTAGACAGGCTCGCAGTATACTATAAAATTCATACCTTTATTCTAAGCATACAAGCAAATGTCTTGTTTGAGGCAGAAGTTTCTGGGAAGAAAGCTTTTCTGAGAAACAAGGAAAAGCAGGCTTGGGGAATAAAAGGTCAGCTGAAGAGAGTTCTGAGTGCCAGGAATGGGATATTGATTTTTTTTTTCTTATATATGTAAAATCATTCTTAATAAGTTTTCTCTACCACTGACAAGGCTTATTCTAATCACTGTCTGAAGAAAATGAGAGGCTACCAAAAAGGCTGCACTATGAAAACAGATTCTTTCTTCAGGGAAGAAAAGGTTTTGATTTTGATTAAAGGTGCTTTTACTGACTGAGCTTTCAAGTAGGTGTAATTTCTAATTACTTTAATTATCTCATCAGGATTATAAAGTTGGAGCTATTTTAATCATGTGTGTAACTTATAAAATTAATTTTTAAGATGCGTTATAAAACTTATAATCAGGAATATAAAGCTATAGTTCTTCTGTAGTTATTCTATGTAGTTATTTTTCTGACATTACACTTCATTGACTCCATACGAAACACTGATAACACAAGCTTATCCAATGGAGAAATCTGTTTATTTTTTCATTAAAAAAAAAAGCGCCTATGCTGATCCTGTTATGATTTTGCTACCATAGTGCTACAGAAATTCACCTACTGCCCCCTGAGCCCAAACAAGTACCTTTTGGTTATATACCCTAAAAATATTTTAGTATGTATAGTCTACAGTTATGCCCTAAAGCTCCCAATGAGGAGACATAGTTACAGCCTGGCCCCCTCTGGAGTTAAATTGTTCCTTCTTGTATCAGGTGCATTTTCCTACCTGTGTTATGACATGTGAGATTTCTGGGTGTAGTTTAACAGCCTCAAGTTAAAGTGTGATGTTTCCCAAAGACTGTGTAGCTGAACATAAATGACTAGCTGTAGAAGAATTTAGCTAAATGTGAGGCGTAGAGGTTAGTGGTTGGGAAATTATGTATCTAGCAGTGAAAGGTGTGGGGAGGGGTGTTAAAAAGGGGGAAAAGTTAAGTCTGACTCTTAGAGCTGTGAATGTCTATCTGTAAAGAAGATCTGATATCATAGGGGTCAAGGTGAAGCTTCAAATAGGCTTTATTCTGCACAGAGTTCTTTATGTACCTGAATTTCTTGTGCTTATACAGTTGGGCTGTGCAGAGAATACCTGACTTATTTTCCCTTTGCAGCCAAGACAAAGCTGTTGCATTATAGAACAGGCTAAACTCCTGACTTAAATCTCTAATCTAATAGAACAAATGTGTTCCCATTTTCACAGTACTGATTGCTTCTCAGAACTTTAATTTTAAATATTATGAAGTCTACAATATGAAGCTTAAAAAGCTAGAATATTGCAGTATACTTTATCTGTTTGTGGTGTTTTCATTTAACTCCTGATTCTGCTGCTGTTTGGTTAAATTGTAAAAAAGCTACTGCCTTCATAAGAGAGAGGATTAGTCCTTTATGTAATTCAGAGTATTACTTTCATATTGAAGATTCTGTAGAAGAACATGAAACATTTATGCAAATAATTAAAGAATTCATCATGATTAATGACACTTCCATGAAGAGCAGACAATTTCATTGGTTAGACTAAAACAGTCCTTGGCTGGAAGAGTAATTATTGGGGTTTTTCCAATTTTGACTAGATCTGGAGAGCTCTAAGGAAGGAAAACATAAATACCTGTTTTAATGGAATCCATTGTGTGGCTTGAAACTGTCAGAATCCTGATGAATTATGTTTGCAAGAAGAACAAGGCATTCACTGCCAGTGCATTACAGAGTTATATTGATTCTAGTGCTGGCATATAGAATCTGTAAAACTTCTCTGTTGGTATGGGAATCTACATTGCAAATGAAGATTTAATAACTGTTATGCAGAAATCATGAGCGAATTAAGCTGCTCGTAGATATTAAATCTCAATTGACTTCTGCTTTTTCCATGGCAGGGTTCATGCTGCATAGTACTCCAAAATACCAATTAATGTTTACCCTTATCACAGTTGGTTCATATCCATTATAAATATGTGAAATTATTCTTAAAATTATCTGTCTGGAATACCTGTGGCTTTGGGAAGGAAAGAAATCTAAAATTGCTAGATAAAGCAAAAGCACACAGATATCCACCCTGAGATGATGTTTTCTAATGACTACAAAACTTTAGGGAACAATGCTTCTCAATGTTTTTGTGAGCATGCTGATAGAGCTGCAGCTTCTTGAAACAGTCTGATATAGCCTTACTGCTAGTTATTGATTTCACAGCACAAAAATGGTACTTCAGCATAGAAGGATAACTTCATTTTTTTTATTTTTAAAAGAGGGTGTTTTGCTCTGTTTATTTGTAGAGACCCTTTCAACTGTATGGGAAAACTTTTGCTCTAAGAAATACTGATACAGAGGACCAGCTAGGAGTGTGGTATCTGTGTTTTTATGGTAGGGAAAGTAGTTGTGTTCACCCTTGGCTAAAAATAAAATGCCTGATGTTTGGCAAGCATTGCTTCCATTTTGTGCTCTGTTGCAGGCTTTCTCTGTCATTAGGAGTATTGCATCAGGTCTATATAGCATCTGTTGTATTACAGTAAGATACGGTTTTGCAGCACTTAGTGAGAGTAACATGGGGTTAGTTCTGTGCTTGAATTTCAAATGGACTGAAGTTTTGCTTTTCAAGAGCACCATACAAGAAACGTAACAAGTCTTAAAGAAGCAGAAGTAGAAGAAAATATACTGAAAAAAATGTATAAGTGATTGATGGAACATAAATAGGTATGGCAAAGGTTAGACATGCCTTGTATGACCTTAGAGACTGTGATTTTTTTTCTGCACCTTTCTTACCTGTTAAATAGAGGTAGGACCCTTCATTGTTTTCTTACATTTCATTTCTAGAGGTTAAACTTCAAGAGATGCAGAATCTTGCTGCTGGTATAGAGCAGTGGGGTTTTAATGTGAGGCATCTGGTTATCTAATATGAGTGATAAACAATAAAGGTTTAGGTGAGCCAACTTGAGCAATGCCAGTAAGAAGCAAGGATCACTTATTTCTAAGACTTGTAGAGTAGGGCCTTGTGTACCTTTGTAAATACATGTTTTTCTATGCCTATGTTAATACTAAATAAGCTTTATTTCAGTGAATATGAAATTAAATACTATCTGATATGCCTAAAACCTTGTTCTAGGAAGTGTGCTTGTTACCGTAATGCCAGAGGATTGCTTACTATTTTTAAGTTAAAGCCAAACAAATCCTTTACCTGCTGGTTTCTTTGTACTTTGTAACTCTTTTATAACAAAAATCCTCTAATTGTGTCTGTTTATAGACTGAATCTTTAGTCAATAAATGTTTTTATTGACTTGCAGGGAGTTCAATGTTTGGTTAACATTAAAATGTCTGGCTTATGGGAGATCTCTGGGAAGTGACTGAGCCCTATAAAATGGGTAGATAAATGTGAGCTCTGAAGTTCTGATGGAAAATACAACGAGAGGTTGAGTCTGCTATGTCTTTACTTTTGGCTCTGGTTTAAGTCACCTCTCTTTACCCTACTTTTTTTTTTGGTCAAACAGATAAGGATTTTCAATTCTGTATTTTTATTTCATTAACTCTTTTGAAGTGAGTTTTAAGTGTGACAATTGATGGTAGTTTGAACATGAGGTTGTAAAGGAACCAATAGCTGGAGGATGAACTTTCCCAAATCAGACTGTTCTCGGGACAAAGCACTGATCTAGGATTTAAACTCAGGGCAAACCATCGAAGCAACTGCTCTACTGGACAGCAGTGAAAATATTGCTGATTCCTTCCTGCAGAGCATGGTATTTCCAGAAAGCACAAGAAACCAAACTAGCATTTCTAGTGTCATGCTAATAACACCTTAAATCAACTGAGTGAATGACTGGTGAAGCAACAGCTTAGAAAAAATTTTTAGCAGTTTTAGAAAATAACATAAAATGCACAGCAGTATGTAATAAGGAATGTTGAGCTTTCTGATCAACTTGAATGAAGTTTGATTATTTTTATATTCAGGATAACTTGTACAGAGGTTAAGGTCTTCTACTCTTTTTGTTAGACTGTAAGCATGAGTGAAGGAAGCAGGTACTACATTATCAGCCAGCAATATTGAGAACCATGTTAAAGCAAGACTGGCTTTGTGACTTAGTCTGTGTCGGGATGCAAGATGCATCCTTAAGCATGTATATCTTGACATGGTGTAAAAGCAAAGTTATAGTCTTGGCTCAGAAGCAGGGAATGACAAATAAGGCTTTATAAAGCCTAATTTGAAACTGATTTAGAAATGTCAGTTTCTTCAAATTCCACAACTGGAAGGGTATCTCAGCTAGACTTTGAAAACAGGTCAAAAAGTAAACATTCAAAATTAAAATTATTACACAGTGCATGTTTTTAACAACATTAAGAACATTAGTGTTTGAATACTGAAACAATCAGGCCATCAAAAGTTGAAGCTGCATTATTGAAAATTTGTCAGTACTGCAAAACAAAGTTGCATCAATGTTAATACTGGCTTAGATTACAATTTTCATGAAGTTCAAATAAATTTTCCCAAACTAATTGTATTTTAAAATAATAGAACTACTGGTCTGAATTGCAAAGTGGCAACAGTGATAATTGTGACTAGCTTAAGTCATTTTAGCTTCCTTGATGTGCAGATGGTGAACATGGTTGAACATGGTGACACCAGTTCCTTGAACATAATAGAACAGTTATTTTCTTCCAGTTCCTGTAAAATCTCAAATGCATCCTGAGTCTAGGTCTCTGTCATTTAGTAAAGTATTGAGAGGCCAAATGCAGCAGTTACCACTTACATAATAAATTTAAACTAATATGAAAATCTTGTGCAGCATTCTTAATAAGGGTTTTTTCCTCTAGGGATTTGCAGTGCTGATAAAATAGTGGTTTGTCAGCCATGAGTTGTGTTTTGAATTCTGTGCAAGGGCCCTGTTTTTGCTGAATCTCTGGCATGAAACAGCAGAAGAAAATAAATTAGATTCTCAACCTTACTTTTAAAAAATATTGAGGTACCCAATTCACACTGATGCCAGTTAGGTCTAAATGACTAGAAAAAAGATAATTTTAGCCATTATTCTAATTAGTTATTGTATACAACTGTATGCCATCAAGGTATGGAAGAAGGTTTCCTGCCTGGCTGCTTTATGTCTGTTCCCAAGACAAAGGTTTCTGTTTAGATGTTACAGGTTAAAGCAGCTGTTCAATGCTCACATAAGGAAGATGATAATAAAATTAGCTTAATGAAATTCTCCCAGTTCCCAAAGAATAAACTTAGTAAAGATCTTATCTACACATAGTCTTCTCCTACCATTAACCAACAAAATGGTTGCCTGAGTCTAAGCAGAGAGTATTGCTGAGGTGATAGCTGGTGTGGTACCTCAGACAATGAACAGCATAACAGAGAACAGCACTTAAAAATAAAATTGTCAAGCCACTGTACCAAGATGTGGTCACAGTCTGTGCTTGAAATAATGATTTAATTTAAGCTTAATGAGTTTCTTACATGCTAGTTAAAACTAAATTGATTAGAAATATGTTTTAGTTTAACAACTGTACTGCAGAAGCATCTATAACATTTATAACAAGTGACTGTTTTCTTGATCAATTGGTATTTCATATTCAATAATAAAAATGGATGTAATCTAAATACAGAATCCATTCTACTTAGGAATCAAAATTAAATGCTTTCAAAAAATATTTATCAGAACTTACCACTGTGGCTTATGGCTAATTTGATCAAATGGTAAGATTATTTTTTTTTTCCTCTTACCTGTGTCTGCAGCAGATAAAATTATGGGAGGAATATGTTGCTTAATTAACCCTGTAATTCTTACATCTGGGCTAATTAGCATCTAAATTAGGGTTTCTTGTGTATTATATGCTTGGTGCAGAGGTCTATTCTACACAATTTATTCCTCTGCAGCTAGGATATTTCTGCTTTCTTAAATGGTTTGATTGTTTTGATAGGAAAGTATTACATTTTTCCTTTGCCTTACATGCACCTCCTAGAGTAGGAATTCAATTACCCTTCACCTAGTAAATAGTGTATCTGAGTGTTCAGAGAATGAACAAGATCCTGGTTGTCCTAGGTATGGATCTGAACAAGCTTAGAATCCTGATTTGATAACTGTATTCTTTCTGGTAAATGATACCCACATCAATTTGGTCTTACCAAGTTGGTAAGATTTAAATGTGCCCCAAAGTTTTCTTGATTTGGATGCCTTAGTCTGGATGCATTCAGCCATTCAGATGTGCAATCTGTACTCATGTGCTATCAATTTAATTATGATTTGCAGAAAAGCTGAATGGAAAATGGCTGGATTCTTCAGAAACATCTATGTTCATAATAAAGATAAGGAAAAAAAAATGAAGACATTAAGAAATTTTTCATAACTTTCCCATTATATCCAAAATGTGAAAGTTATGGATGAAGGTTTCTGACACCGGGAGGGGTGTCAGTGTATAGAGGTATAGCCTTTGACCTCTTCATTAATTTAATCTAAGCTTCATATCACCCCCTGATGGATAATTTGGAGATGTCCAAGTTAAAAGGGTTAAATAAAAATCAAAGTAGAATATAGAACAGAACTATATTATGTGGTTTGAATTTCCAGGAAGGATTTTTGCTCCAAAATGAAATAATTTGAAAACATCTGCACTCTGAATCTAGATTCCAAGCACCTTAAACAATATTGGAATATTTGTGAAGAATTCAGTTGTTCATTGAAATGCAGAAAGTCTCAGGGTTTTTTTTAGGTGTGCAGTACTTGGGTAGGTAGTGCCTTCTAAAATCTGGTTTATTCTGTTATATATGGCAGCCAGATCAATATATCTGTTGAAATTAAGGCTCTTCTCTGTTATGGAACAAGTCTCTTTTTAATATATTGCAGGAAGTTGTTAAAAGTCCAAACTCAAAACTGAGTGATATGCAGTGTCCCTGGAGGCAGTCTGTAGTAAGTTATGAAATCTATGTAAGAGATGAATGCCTCTGAGAGGTATGAAATAATTGGTTTGGGAGAAGGATTTGACTGTTGAGTGGGGCAGTTGGGTTTTTGTAATTAACTCCTTGCTGAAAATGGCTTAACATGATTCCCTTCTGTCAGTTAACTTTGTTTAGCATTTGAGTTCAGACATAGCATATTCAGCAATTGCAAGAAGCTGCAGTGCCTCTGGAGTTGAAGAGGAAACAGGAGGGAGATAAGAAAACTTCCACTCTGAGGGAAATGCAAGTGTGTTACGAGCTTTTGAAAACTCAGGGCAGGGCTGTTACACCACAGGAATCCCTGCTGGGTTACAAGGCCTGTTTTTGGGTCCTCACCATGCAGCATTTAGCAAGTATTTACTCTGGATTTTTGCAGTGCCTTTTTACCACCTACTTACCAAAGCTGAGGCACTTGCAGCTAGCCATCAACTTAAGTTAAAACATTTAAGACAGCCTATATGAGAAATTTAAACTTTTGTTTTCTATGATATGTTACTACCTATGCTACTAACTTCTCAGAAACGGAGTATTTTTTCTGGAAGTAGCCTGGTTCAGAGAAGAACTGATAGAGTGCTTTCTTGACAAAATCTTCATAATTTAGAACTGTACGTATTTGGAAATATGTTACTTGAGTTGTACACTGAGAAATTTCCATTCCAAAGACAATTCTGTCATGCTGTTGTCCTTTATAAAACCAATATGTTTCTAAAGGCTAGTTGTAGGTACTGGAATTTTGAAAATATCGTTATCAGAGGATAAATTTGTCCTGTAAAATGTGAATAGTCTAATTTATTCTAATCTAATCCTGGTGTATACATGTTACGAATTTTGACCCAGAAACTATCAGATCTTGAAAGCTCTTCTTTGGCTTGATTTTGATCAGTGGAATTTGTTACTAAATTTTCCAGAATCTCTTTGGAACTCATGGCAGGAAAAAAAAAAGCTTTTATTCAAGCTAGTGCTTAAAATTTTGCTGTATGCATAAACTAATGCTCCTTATTATAGTGTATTGCACAAATATAAACATGATCTTAATAAAGTACTTAATTCAAAGGACTTGTAAATCAAATGCTCATTATGGTTCTAAGGAATAGCTTTAAAAATGGCCAGCCCACACAGTTTGCAACTTCCAATGTTTCATAAGTAGATATTAAAAAAGGTAGGAATTAAAATGGTAAGCACAAGCTGAGAAATGCGGCTTTTAATCCTTTTTCATTCCAAACAATGCATTGGTTTCAGGTCACACCAGCTCTGATGAACAGTTTCCCTGGTTTTCTGCTCATCATGAGGAAAAACCTTTATCAGAGAGGCTCCTGAAGACAGCTTATGAATTATTTCACAAGCAAAATAGCTGGTTTTAGAGCCTGCTTCAGAATCAGGAAGGCCAAATCTGTGTTTCAGCAATGTGAAAGCACATCCATGATTTGCATTATTAGGGGGGTTTTATGAGTTGCAGGATTTCATGCATAGAGGTCCATGACTAGAAGCCTCTGCAGTCAATTCTTAGGACCATACCATGAGTATCTACTTTTCAAACCACAAATCTTCAGGCTGATTAAATTGAGCTCAATGTATTGCCTCCTTGCAGCAGTGATTTTCCTTGCTTGTTTATGCTGCAATAGATAAAACCCCTCAGCTGTGCAAAGATACTGAAAAGTCTAAAACACTGCTCATATGGACTTAAAATTATTTCTGTATTGTCTGTGGAAAAATATCCTTTCCTAATGCATTATTCATTATGAACACATTAACTCTGGATGACATCAGACCAATTGAGAAGCAATTTGATGAAAGTATTGTTTAGGAAACCACACACTATTCACCTTAACCACTGAAATGAAATAAACTCGTAGATAAATATTCAACACAGGTATTTTATCCACTTCTCTGTAACTGATCAAAACCAAGCTGTGAAGTGTGGGAAAACTGAAATTAATCTATTGTGCAGGAAATCTGTGCACAGTATGAAAACAGATGTGTGTGTGTATGTATAGAGCACTACTGACATACTTATTATTCTTGAGGTTGACAGAATTGCTTACTGCTGCTGAAACTTCCTATTGTGAACAATTAAAGATAAAGTCTTTGCCAAAATGTACTAGTTTGAACTGAATTTTCCATAACTGAGTATCTGCTTGAGCCTGGGGCAGGGTTTTTTAATTGTTTCTGAGGCTAAATGTGGCAACTTGCCTGTTCTTGTAAATTTGTGCAGAGAGGGTGGGGAGATGCAGGTGATGCGAAGACAGAAGAAGGTGGTGAGCAGATAGAAAAGAGCTAATCGGGGTATTGCCTAGACTAAGTCATTGAACTGTTCGTTCAGACTTGGAGAAACAAGCTGTGGATCCAAAATAGACAGATCTATTCCGACTTCTGCAACTTAGTTCTGTTTTAGATTGTGTATGTTTGCTCAAGGGGGCTACAAAGCCACCTGAAATACAGAGCTAAATGTTCCTGCCAATGTGAGGTAAATCCCAGATGGTGAGCAGCTGGCTGTGATGATGCCCCAGGTTTTATTTCTGTTTCAGAGAGATGCTGGAGCATTGTTACCAGCTGTTGTCACTGGGAGCAGCTGACAAAGTGTTTTTCAACCCATATTTTTCATTTTGCCCTGAATGTAGCTTAGTTGGATGCAAGGATCAGGTTAAACTCCTCTCTTGGCATTTTCATTGTAACTGTGAATCTCAATTTAGTCCATTCATTACAGAATGAGAAAACATTTATTGTTGATTTCTAATATGCAAGTTACTATACCAGAGCTTTAGCAGGGATAAATTGCTGTGGTACTAGTGAGTCAGTATGTGTATGTCACTGTTTAAGTCAGATGAACTCTCTAAAGTGGAAAAGCTAAGGTGAAGGATACCAGGGTACGGCCAGCAATTTGAATATTTCTGCATAAAATGATCTTTTGCACTCTGTGGTTCACTACACCTTTGGTGTAATTGCAATGAAGTGAGTGGCCAAGACTGTTGTAAGTTAATACCAGAGTTAGTTTGTCTTATGCACCTGGGAATCAGATGATTCCTCTAAGCAGATTGAACCCAAAATTAATTATTATGAACCAAAAAAATTACCTATGCCTGAAGCTTGAATTAGAAAAGAAGCTTTTTTTAGAAGATCTCCCATGGGGCAGTGATGCTGAACCACAGGCTGTATTACTGTACTTGGTACTGAATGTTTGGGAAGATAAGGTGTAATGCTTTTAAATTTGACACCAGGTATTTTGGTTTCTAGGGAGATATGAGCTTTTGAAGAGTAAAGGGGGATAACTAAAAAAGGCTGATAAATGGTGTTAAAAGGTTTCACTAACAGTTGCATCCTGCAGTATTTGGTAGCCTTTATGCTTATAATTTAATTGCAAACCTGAAGTAAACATGAAAATAATGGTGCATATTATAAAAACCATGAACAGCACAATAATAAAGGACAGAAATAACACAGTACAGCTGGAATGAAAATTGTAAAAAAAAAAATCTAACCTTATGCAAATCTTGCCTGAAAGGAAACTGAAATCACTGTTACTATGCAGAGTGTTGCCTTATCACATACAGCAGTGGATAGAATTGACTGTCAGGGTTTGGTGTGTCTTCATATTTTGGTTCCAATATGAGATTGGTCATTCAGACTAGACAGCATTAAATGGCAGCTTAGTTTTCTGCTGGATAAGGATTTGCCCTCCTGAGCACTAGTTTAGACCTAGAACTTACACAGAGGGTTAAATGTGGGTAGGTCAGGAGCTGACTTAATTTCTAAGAATAAGAGTGAAATATCCACAGATCTGGTCATAATACCAGGGTAGGAACAGAAGTGAAAAATGGAACATTAAGTCTTTTGACACTCCTGTCTTTTCACTGTGTAATTACCATAATTTGCTGCTTATTCCCCATATTTAGAGGAATCTGTGAAGGTGGTTAGTGTCGGGGTTAGGTATTTAAGTATTACCTAAGCAAAACTTTGATGTCTTGAGAATTCTTTTCTGCTATACCCGGAGCTATGGAAAGATTCATGGTGAATACTCTGACTTGAAGCTAAATAAACATGCAGACAATGGCATGAAATAGGTATTTCCCTTGACCACTTCTTAAATATACAATTGTAATTAATAAATTGATATTCTAGCATCTAGGTGGAAGCTGTGCATTTTGAAATGGCAGTCAAACAGAATTCCAGCAGTGGCCATGAGCTATTCACACATGCCAAAATAGTGTTTAATGGATATCAGTAGGATGGCTTATCCACTGGGATTTTTTCCCCATACCTTGTACTTCCATAGCTTTCTGAATATAAATGTGTAAAAAGTCTTTGGATAAAAAATGTGCAGATTTTAAAAGTGCAATACACCATTCACTTATGAAACAAGTGTAGGTGACTCCACAAAATGCAGAACTAATGAACTGACCAAGCTTTGCTTGCTGAGCCCTGTGTGATATAAGATTGCTGAAGTTTGTCTTTATGTTGGTGTAAATGGGAGAATTATTCCTTTTTAAAGTATTACTTAGCTAGAAATGGGTGTCACTGGATTAAAATCTAATTTGGGAGCTAAAACATTTTGTAGTGAAAATATTGAGAGAACTACAGAGTAGGTTTTCTATTAATTTATAATTTATAATTCGTTATCTCGACTAAAATATGAATAGTCCTGTTTACTACAAATAAATTTTTCCAAGGTAGCTTAAGTTACAATTTTTAATATCGTTTGGAATAGAGGCAAAGTCTTCCATCTAATAGCAAAACTTCATAGCAAAGGAGATTCCTTGATTTTAATTTTGGGAGGTTAGATGTATGTCATTGACTCAAAGCCCTTTTATTTGCTATTTATATCTAAGTTAAATTCTGAAGATCATTAAGCATGGGAGATATTGGAAATTATTTTTGATGCAGGTTAATAAAGCAGTTCAAAATATTCCATACCTCTATGTAATACTAGTAGGCTTTAATTTATTTTAGACTGTATATTATACTTATGTCTTCCAGTAAACTTTAATTGTAACAGCAAAACTAACGCAAGTGATGTACACAAATTGGTTCTTTTTTCCTAGGCTTTTTTTTTTTTTAGTTTAGTGGAGAGGAGGCTTTTTTGTGGTTCTGATTCTGGGATGAATTTTAATGACTGTCATGTATTGAGGAGATGGAAGTTCTGAGTATGCTTACATAAATAGATGTGTGGCTTGATCTCAAGTTGTGATCAAGCTTCATTGTGATGTTTAGGTAGCCAAAAGGAACCATCAAATACCCCAATTAGGCAGTTACAGGTTCTTCCCCTCCACCAACTCTCTTTCATTCAACACTATGCAAAGCTAGGAGAAGGGGCAAGAACAGGGAGAAGGAAGGTGAGGTGTTGCTGGAATTTTGCTTTCCCTTGGTAAGTGGGCCAGATTGGGCAGTGCAAAATAGACCCCAAAATGATCCAACTAGAAGTTCAACGTTTGCCTAGCTGTACAAGCTGAATGTCAAAATTTGGGCCCATGTGGTGTGTGCACATCAGACCTCTCTGATGAGGCTTGTGTGTCTGGCCTCAGGCTAGTTTCATAACAAATAAAGCAAAATGGACAGATGTCTTGTGAAGTGCTCAAAACTAACTCCCCCTCTGCTCTGTCACACTGGAAGCCTGAGAAGGGCTTGCCTCCTCTTGCATAGAAGAGCTATTTCAGTGCTCTCTTCTCTTTGCCTTAGTTTGAAAGGATAATATAAAAGGAGTGCTGTCAGTGTGTTGAGGCAGGAAAGAAGCATAAACTGCTTAGTGGGGGCTGCCTGACAGTGTTAGTAGGCAGTACCAAACACTACAACCCCAGTTTTAACTATGGCCTTGCACTGTCATAACTTAGATCCATCAGAATTTACCTCTTAGGAGTGTCATGTTTGTAGCTAATTTCCACTTGCCCTTTAGCAGCAATAAAGAAGTGCCAACACTTACCAAATGTTAGTGTCAACCCCAAGATACTTGGGAAAGACATGACGAGTCCCTTGCAGATCTTGCTCTTGGTTGTTTTTGCTGTAGTGGTGTAAGCAAGTGTGCAAGTAAGAAGTGTTAATGGAGATACTTAAAAACATGTCTGAAATACTTCCTGAATTAGAATATTAAAAAACAAGCCTGCTTACGATGCAAAAAAAAGTATATTTAGGGAACAGTGATATAGGTAGCAGTGTATCTCGTTACTTCTCGGGTTGTTAAAGTGAATTATATTAGTGTTTAGTGAGATAGTGAGTACTGGGTGCACTATGTACAACTACTGCACTGATACTTCATCCTTAAAAGCTATGGCGGAGCAAGGGGATAAATTATGTGAAGTCACAGCATACAAATTAATTCTGTGCATTTATTTTAGATAATATTTGAGTTTTAAGAAAGTATTAAGTTTAATATTTATAATTTATATTTATTACCTACTGAATAGACAGCTAAAAATCCAAGTATAAGCTGTTTGACACTTGTACTGGCACAAAATCCCATTTAATTAGATCTATTGTTACAGCTATGACTCAGTAGTATTCCCTTAAAGGAAATTGTGGGAATGGATTTTATTAAAACAGTTGATATTTCATCTTTGCAATGGGATACCTGAGTGGAGACCCATGAACTTGAGAGTTTAGTAAAGATGTATCCTAGCAGAGTCCTCCATTTCTTCTGGACCTTGGAATATAAATACACCAACTTTTTGCACTGTTCACTAGGTCAGTCTAGGTGACTGACCCTCAAAAATATCACAATAAACCAGACAAGGCTGAAGAATTTCCATGTGCTTTGGATTTCACTTGTTACCAATTCTTGACTTGGACAAACTGCAACAACTTTCAGTTGTGTTCCACTCCCCCCAGATGGTATTGTTTTGTAAATTTTTTGAATGTAAGTTTCTGGACTCTATCCAAGCAAAAGTGCAGAGGGTATTGAATGTTCTTGAAATTACTGAATGAATAGTCATTACCAGTCTTTTCAGCTTTCTGGATTTCCTGTTAAGATGTTATTGTGTTGAGCTGCTTCAGAGAATTCTTACATGGCGGTGAATCTGTCCCACAAGGTTAGGAGCAGATTCCTCCTGGGTGCTCTCAGAGCTGCCTCCCAATCAAGTGTTTCCACTATATTTTTGGGAACCTGTGGCCTGACACTCATACAGCCATTTTGAAAATGAAACTGACATACTCTAGTGAGTAAGTATATAACTGAGAGACACGAAGATGACTTTTGAGGCATTTTCTGATTCCTGTGATCATGGAACAGAGCTGATCTGCAGTGGCCCTTATGTCGCTGATCTCAGGTTTTGAGTTATGCACCTGTTGTCTGAAGCACAAAAAGAATCACAGATGAAGGGGTTAATTAAGGCATGGAGTGATTGCTGCCTACAGCACTGTCTCTAAAATGTTCTACTCTGTGCCAGTTTACTTGGGTTTAAACCTGCTTCTTATCAATAGAGGATCCGAGTTGCTGCCTGCTCTCCCTCTGTGCTCATTTTTAGTTTTGTTGTATATGGATCAAGCTGTAGGGGTAAGGAGAATTAGTTTGTGTGAATTTGTAAAGAGATCTGTTGTATTTTGTCCTTAAACCATTTGTGCAGAGGACAAGTTGTTGTCATGGGTCACTTTCACTGCATTTCCTAAAATTTATATGATTATGAGGGTGGAGTCAGATCTTGGTGGCTGTGTTCTGTCACACAAGAGAATATTCAAGTCCGGACTGGCTTTATGTGCTGACCTCTGAAGACGTGCACCAATGTGGTCTTTTTGTGCTGCATACCTTTGGTCATGCCCAAAACGAAATATACAGTGGTGAAGCTTGGAAGCAGTTAAAGAAAAAGGCTACAGAAGCCAAACCCCCCAGCATCCCCCTTGTAAATTGATCTTGAAACAATGTTGCTCCAGTATCTGCCAAAGTCCTGGATGGAGATTTAATATCTTCCCAAAGGGATACAAATTTTGTAGGAGCCACATAGCTGAACCACCCATTAACTTCGAAATCTTCAACTGCTTTTCCAGGAACTGTGGTTCCTCGATGGTGAAAAACACGTAGAGCAGATATTCCTTTCCCCATCCTGCTCCTCCAATTCAGCTTGAATTTTACACGCATGATCTATAGTTTAAAAACCAAACTACAAGGAAATGGAAGTCCCTTATCTGTATGAAGGGCTTTCAGCCAGACATGTGTGGACTGTTATCTTGGGATCTCTGAAACACATTTTGATCAGCAGCTTACTAAAAGCATGAATTATAAATTAACTAATTTCAATGAATGTTCATAGCATAGCATATTTAAACAATTATCCTTATTCAGGAATGGGTGACAGTAGTTTCACTGGAGCAGCAGGAGTTTCTTGAGCAGCAGAAGTACAGCTGCCTAGCTTAGTCTTTCATTGTATTGTAAGCTCCTTAGTATGCTTTTAAGTGATAAGGATTTCTACAATAGAGTAAAAACCAAAAACCTTCATTTCTGGAGATCACAGGGCAGTTAAGTGCCAATTCAACAACAATGTGATCAGTTTGAAAAATCGGGTTATTCTTACAGAGTAAACAAATGGAAGCAGACTTTCTCCTGAAATGTTCCTCATTTCTTCTATAGAATTGGACTCTGGCAGTCTGGGAGGGTTCCTACCTGAAAGTGCTTAACATTATTAAAAATCTGTCTACTAAACTAAATAGGATACATTCTCTCTACTGACCAGTGGAATTTATCAGTTATTAGTTGTATGCACAAAAACCACAGATTTTTTGGCTTTAGGGCTTTGTTTTTGCAACTTTTTTGTAGATCCTTGTCTAGTGAATGAACTTTAAAGTTTGTGTTATTCCAAGTTTCTAAATCCAGCCAGGAATATTTACAGTAACTCAGAAAGAAAATACCACTATTAATCATTCTTGTAAAAACAGAGCTTTCTGAATAGGTTTAGGCCATTGCTTGTCTAAAATCCAGAGTTGTCCTTGCTACAAAAGCAAATTAGTCTTGTTGTTCTTAGGGGTTTTTTTGTTTGTCTTAGTTTATAAGATTATAAAACCATTTCTCTAATCTTTATGGATGGCTTTGGTTTGCTAGGTTTTTCTAGTTTATTCTATGAGCAATACTTGCACCCTATTTCCACTAGAGATGGAGCACAACCTTGAGAGGGTTGAAACACTGTTTTCACCAAAATTCTGAAGGAAGAGAAGAGAGTTGTCTAGTTTATTTGAAACTTTGCTTGAAAACAAGTGGACTACTAGGTTACAATAATTATTGCTTAAAAATGTATGCATTTTCTGAATTGGATGGTTTCCAACGGGGGTCACCTGACAGTAATTTGGCTGTGTATGTCCCACTGGAGTATGAGGAAGATATTCTTTGCCCAAGCTGATAGGTTTTTGCTGTAGCAATAAGTCCTCTGGGAATGATCACTTTTATAGCTGCCCCCAAATGCAGCTTCTTCCATATGCTACAAACTGAGATTGAACCTGTTCAATATTTAATTGATATATGGTCTTAAATTCCTGAAGTACTAAGGTGCTTAAACTTTTGTTCCTCCTGCTAAAGATTAAGCTTGGAAATTTACTATTTTAATAGCTTCAGCTTTCACTTATTTCGGCATAATGAATAGTCTGGGTAGAAATAAATAGTCTTCATTTGAACTCTCATTGAGTAATTTAGTGTTTGAAAGTTACAGAGATCTGCCATACAGATCAAAATCTGTACCTATTAGCCTAAAATCTCTTAAAGGGAACATGTATGCTAACGAATTACTGTCCAGCATTAGTGTCTGCTCAAACTGCACATACAGCATATTCTGAAATACTGCTGCCTCCTGAGAGCTGTAACAATGTTCCTATTGTGTTCTGCTCCATTCCCAGGCTCTGTGCTGAAGGGCTGAGCAGGAAAGGTCGTGCAGCTGTGAAAGGGACAGCAGCCAAACTTCGGTCTGTGCCTGTGCTTGAGCTGATTAAACTGCTGCTGCCTTCAGAGTACTCACCCCCCTGGCTCTGAGACCTATTTGTTTAAGTGGTGGTTTCTGGAGATCTTTAAAGGCTTTTTAGTTGCATGCATGGAAAAGAAGTATTTGGAGAGTAATGTATTAGAACAGCTGGAAGCCAACTAGCTAGAGTAAGCCTCTGTTGGCCATGCCAGTTCTCCACAAAGCCACAGCAAAGTATGAAGCTGCTCTTTGGAGTAGTCTCTGGTGTAGGCCACTGCAGGAAGTGATCCTTTATGTAACTTTTTCTTTATGATTAAAAAAAAATAAATAGCAACAAAACTTCCCTTTCTTTTCAGATTCCTCATGTCTATGGATTTGAAGAGAAAGCCAATATATTTTCTGATCTACTGAGATCACATGCCCAGCTTGGTAGTAGTTTCTTCTACATTGAAAGACACAAATGAAGAACTTACTTGTTCTTTAGAAATATCTTGAAGAATCTGTTTTTCTGATGATGATGAACAAAATCTTTTTACCCTAACTTCCTAAAAATTGTTCAGTGAGGAACGTAGTCTTACAGAAGCTATTAAATGCAGGCATAGTAAAAATTTAAGATTCAATATTAAGAAAAGCTATGGTCCCATCCTCTTCTCTGGAGAGAAGAATCAGTTTTTTGTGCAAATCTCTGTTAAATGCAGACATGCTGACAGGCAGGTGGGGACAGCAGCTGGCAGAGCAAAAATTTTTTCCATGTCATCTTAACACCTGGTAACTTTAGCTGAATTTTTAAGCAGATTGAAAACTGGGCACCTAATCTTTAGAGATCTTCAAAAGAAACATCTTAGAATCTTAGAATGCTTTGAGTTGGAAGGGTCTTTAAAGGTCATCTGGTCCCAACCTCCTTGCCGTTAGGAGGGACACCTCCCACTAGAGCAGGTTGCTCAAAGCCCCATCCAGCCCAGTCTTATACACTTCCAGGAAAGGAGCATCCACAACTTCCCTGGGCAACCTGTTCCAGTGTCTCACCACTCTCACAGTAAAGAACTTGTTCCTAATGTCTAATCTAAATCTCCCCTCTTGCAGTTTAAAACCATTACCCCTTATCCTGTGGCTATACTCCCTGATAAAGGGTCCCTCCCCATCTCACCCATAGGCCCCCTTTAGTTACTGGAAGGCTGTTTAGCATCATGGTTCAATTAGCAATTTTTTCCTTAGCGATTGATAAATTTACTTGTCTCTGGACTATTTGTACTCTTCTGTAAAACCCATTTTCATTTAATTCCAGACCCTTGAGAACAATTTTTATCATCTCAGAGTAAAACAGAACTAGAAGATACCTCCTGGTGCAAATAATACAGCAAGGCTAGATAATCATCTGCATGTGGGAGCCAAGATTTCCTCTACTTGAAGGGCTGGAGTGATTGTCGTTGAAACAATCCTGACCCAAGGGTGCACAGTAAAAGACCTACATTTAGTAAATGGATCCTACATATCAGTCTTCCTTACATGCCTGCTTCGTTTGTCTTCATCATTCTTTAAGGTCATGCTATTAATTCAGCTTGTAATCGGGAGTAATTTTTTTTCCCAGATTAAAGTGGGAGGGTCTCTCCTATAAAGGTGCAAGGAGGCTAACTTGCTGAAAATATATGGATGCACTTACGTAGACCCTGTGCAGAGTCTCCTTGGCCCCTCCTGCTCTCACCTTGTGGGAGAAACTTAGTAGTCTGCTAAGGATGGGCTGAATGCATAGAATTCCTACACTGAACACAGGAATGTGTGGAAGAAACTTAAAGAACTGTGCTTCAGCGGGTTGCTAGATTTATTGGCTCATGTTGACCTTAAGACCTATGGAACTATCACATATGTCTTTGATTAAACATTCTCCATGAAAATACTTTATCTGACACTGTGTTCTTGGCTGTGTTCATTTATGACTTCTGGAGTCAAACTGCCTCTGAATGAAGGCAAAGCCTTTTGTTATCATTTGGCTACATCTGCTACTGCCTTTCTGAAGGAGCAGGAGTACCTTCCTGAGTACCATTAATCATCATCTTCCCTTAGGAACTGTTCAATCTTAGCTTTGCAAAAGAGAAATTTGAAATTGAAGCTTAGATCTTATGATACTTAAGCCTCTTAGAGAGCAGAACAGCATGTATTTTTAACTAAAAATTACTTCAGAATAGCAAGTAGCACTTCCCAAACGTATCACATCCTTGTTGATTTTAAAGAGATTGGCAAGAAGCAAAAAACAGCACTAGATTTTCTGAAGTCCCTGTTGTAAAGCTTCAATTGTAGAGAACTTGGGGCTGCTCCATGTTGTGACTTCTGTCCGTTGGATTGTGAACATGTTAACCAAAAAGGCCCTTCTTGTTCCCTGTTGGCATTGGGAGGTACAGAAAAACAGCCTGAACTGCAAGGACCAAGTTTAGCAAAATGACTTGGTTATCACTGTTTTGGGGAGCTGCCAGAGGGTTTCACAGAGAGAGAGGGGCAGTCTAAGAAAACGACCTGGTGAAGTAGCATGAGGTCCCACAACTATCTTCCTGTGCTCTTTCATGAAATTCAGCCTGGCTGGAACGTTTCTCTGTACAAAAAAAAAAAAAAAAAAAGCTGAACTGTCATAAAGATTCTAGGTATGTTTTAAATAATGAAAAATCATCTTGCTTCTAGTGTAGATCTGGGCTGGCATGAGATAGAAAGAATGTTTCTGTGCTGTCTGCTTACTGTTTGGCTCAGAACCACATAGTATGCTTCTTTAAAGAAGACTGTAGACAAATAGGTAAGTTGCATGATGTTCTTACGCACATAAAGTGTGTGAAAATTAGCCTATTAAACTAAGATTAAAGCTCAGGTAGGATATTAAGCTCTGTGTGAACTTAAGATAATTCTTTCTCTGCTGAACTTTTTC
Source organism: Scolopax mira (assembly GCA_004320125.1). Lineage (NCBI taxonomy): Eukaryota > Metazoa > Chordata > Aves > Charadriiformes > Scolopacidae > Scolopax > Scolopax mira. Next base: position 66,720 of record BJBW01001249.1, on the reverse strand, counting down.
CCTTGTGAGAAGATGAATACCCTAAAAGGAGGGAAGAAAAAATGTGGTGATGTATACTTTGTGGAAGGAAAACTGAGAGAGAAACATAGTGATAAGCTATACCACAACTGAGATCAAATCCCAATGATGCACCACATAGCCTTATGTAGGGTCATCTTAAGTATGCTAAATGTGTCTATGGTGGCAGTTTTTAGCCAGCAGACCCTGTAAACCCTCTGTTGATTTGAGACACAATTGCAAGTGCAATTGCAAGTTGATTTGGCCCATGTAAACAAAGCTGTGCCTGCAGTCTGCAATCAAGTGAGCACATGTGCACAGCTGTGTTTATCTGACACTTAGCAAATCAAGATTTTATTTCTAAATAGCATGCTGACAAGAACAAGGTCATGGAAATCTTCCTATTAGCACTTAGAAGGAAATATATATTTTTAGAATGTTACCTTAACAGCTTGGAAATTAGGATTCTAATTTCTTAGCAAGTATTGGCTCCTTTAACATTTAAACCCTCACTTAAATGCCATATACCCAAATACAGGATCACAAAGAACAGAAAAAGCTTTGTTTAGATAATGAATAGACTTAGTAAATAAAAACTAGCCTAACACTCACCTTACACTTTCAAAGCAAAGTGTTAAAAGCAAAATGTATGGTTGCTTATGACATGTCCAGTTCATTGCAGAGGGCTTCTATTTCCCATTGACTTCACTGGAATTGAAAGACTACTATTCTATTGAAGTAGAAAACCTTGAACACTGAATTTCATTCATAGCAATATGGGGTATATAAGAGTGTCTTGAGGGTTCTGTTGTGAAGTCAATTGTTAATTGAATTTCCTGTATCTACTTTCAATGAAAGATGGAAAATAGGGTTTCAGAAGTTGGTTTAAAAACTGCACTTCCTCTTGCTGACAGCATATCAGTCATACAGCCTGAAAGATACTTTATAAAGGTTATTTGTGATTTTACTCATAGAAGGGTGGAGCATCATCTTGTCATGGAATACTGGGTTGGAAGGTACCTCAAGGATCATCTGGTCCAACCTTTCTTGGCAATAGCAAGGTCTAGACAAGATGTCCAGCTGAATCTTAAAAGTGTCCAATATTAGTGAATCCATCACTACTCTGTGGAGATAATTCCTATGGCTTGGTTGGTCTCACTGTGAAATTTTTTCTTTCGTGATTTGTGTCTAATCAGAATCTCTGCTGGAGTAACTTATACCCTTGTCTTTTCTGTGTGCCTCCTTGTAAAGAGGGAGTCTCCATCTTGTTTGTAGCCACCCTTTAAATACTGGAACACAGTGATAAGGTTTTCCCTAAGCCTTCTTTTCTTCAAGCTGAACAAACTCAGTTCTCTCAGCCTTTCCTCACATGGCAGGCTTCCCAGTCCTTTGGTCATCTTTGTGGCCTTTCTCTGTACCCTTTCCAGCCTGTCCACATTTTTTTTTTTTTGTATAGAGGGGACCAAAATCCAACACGGTATTCCAGGTGTAGCCTGGCAAATATTGAGGCGATAATGACTACTTTCTCTCTGGGGTGATGCCCGTGTGGGTGCAACCCAGCATCCTGTTGGCTTTCTTTGCTGCTGCAGCACACTGTTTACTCATGCAGGGTGGCTGTCCCTTCCAAGGTGTCTGCTTCTCCACTCAGTTTGGTATTATCACCAAACTTCATCTCAGGGTACTCTTGATCCTATCATCCAGGCAGGATCATATCTGAGGGGTGCCTTATCAAACTGCAGACAGCCAAAAGTCAGAACAATTTACATAAAGCAGACTTCCTCTGCTGCAGTGTCCATCTCTAGATAAGTCTTTAACAAATATTTTTTAAAGATGAGAAAAAACAGGATGAATTGGCATTTGGAAAACAAACTAACCACGTGTTTTCTGTCCCTATAAGAAAGCAATACATCACTGCTTAGAATCAAGCAAAGTTTAAAGTACTAAAATAATCTTATATCCATTTGGATAATATTATTTACGAACACTGTGTCTTGCAGAAGAGTCCTTTTGTACAGAAGGAGGATAATGTTGCCTGTGTAACGCTGAATTGCTGCTTCTTTAGCAGTTACTGAGGTTAAGGGTTTACAGCATGGCAAATGCAGACAAGCATAGATTTTCACCTTTGTTCAGTGTAGCTTTTGGGAATTCAGGACATATTCAGGTCAAGCAATGGAAGAGCTGCAGGCTGTTGGGTTTTTTATCCCAGCTGGTTATGCTGTGAGATACTGAATTTGTGGTGTGCCTGACTGCAAAGTTGCCTCCATAACTGTTACACATACTGCATGTTCGTGAATAATCAGGAAACTTTGGGAAAGCTGTATTGATGTATAATATGCAAAATGGTACTGTTAAACACTTTTCAGAAGTATTATGGGATTCTACTAACCAAAGAAATGGTTTGTAAAGCAGCTAGGAAAAGCCTAAGTATTTATTATGAACCCAAGATTTTAGAGTACTTGGCTGGGGTTCCCAAGACAGAATGAGAACCAGGAGGGCTGGCAAGGGACTCTTCTGATCGGACCAAAACCAAGACACTGGATAATCATAACCGCCTTATATGGAACCTAAAAGAAACAAATACGGACTTCTAAAATAAAAACAAACGGTCTGTATGGATCTTAATAAATTCTTCTGCATCCCTTAGACATACTGGTTATGTGATATCTTCATATCTGTGCTATAAAAAGTTCTATTTCAGCTCTTTTAGATGTTTGCGTAACAGTACAGAGAAAGTTCTTTAGACTGAAGGGGATGAGAACCATATGGAATGGCTGGTTGTCACTTCACTATGTAATATAATTCCCCAAAGGCAGGAGGACTTCCCAAGCTCATCTACTTGCAAAAAAGTGGGTTACCAAGCAGAAAAAAAAAAAAGGTGGTATTGATCAAACATAGGCTGTGCATAAATCCTTAGTCTTCAAATGGGATACCATTTACTTGCAGGTGCTGAAAACTTATGCATTATGTACAGATTCTAATATAATAACCAAATGCTTGCATCCATCTCTCCTGGGCAACTGTGAAATAAGATCATTTATTCTGTCAGTAGAGAATCTTTGATAGAGAACTATCCCAAGTAATGCTATGGAATGAAATAACCACATTTGCTTTTTACCTGTGCTTGAGAAAAGGGAAGAGTAAACATTTGTTTCCTATTTCAATGTTATGTTGTGCTACAGATGAATTTTCCAGTCTCTTCCTTTCTCCAAAATATTTTCTTACTGAATTGGAATTAAAGAAAGCAGGCTCAAGAAGAAGTATTTTATTTATTTTTAGTTGCAATTTTAAGTCTCCAACTCAATCCCAGCTGGTCAATTGTAGATGTAGAGATTTAGTACATTCCCAACATATCAGTTGTCACACGATTCAAGAGAGCTGTGCTTATCTTCTTCTGCTGGAAAAGTCTGTGCTGAAATTCAAGTTCTGTTTCTCCTGCTTCTTCCCGCAGCCAGTATATCCCAATGTGGTTTCGAAGGGTCATGTTCTGAGCCAAGTCTGTCCAGGGAACTGGCCTTGGAAGTTACAGCTGGTCTTTAGTGAGAATACTTTAACGAAGGTATTAAATTTAAAGGATGTAACCTCACAAAGAAAACTATTTTTCAAGGCCCTTAACTGTAAAAGCAGTAATTTTATGGAAGCTCCCGGTGATTGTGTCTAGTATAAGGGGTTTGCGAGTAATTTGGGGTAAGATGGAAAACTTGAGAACAAGCTGGAAAACATCCCCAGTTAAATGTTGTGTTCCTCACATGAAATGTGTGTATGCACTATCTAAGGCACTTCTTGAGATCATGTTTGCCTTTGCATCTATAATGCTATGGCTGATGTAGGTTGGATCCTGGGATGGTGTGATTTACCCTACATTAGAGGATGGGCCTAGGTTATACAAGATGAATGTTTAAGTTCATTACTGGGCTTACAGGAAGAAAAAGTAAAGTAACTTAAGGACTAGAAATATTAATGATGACACTTCCTGAGAAGGAGCTATTTTAGATTACTTTTTAAAAGTTTGGTTTCTCAGATTTTTTCAGGTTGAGCACAGCGTAGTACCTCTTGCTGGGGAAGTGTGAATCTTCCCACTTTTTGGTAATGAAGTGTCTAGCCCTGCAGGTTACAAACTACTGGCAATTAAACTGGATTTTAAAATATCTGTCCCACATGCATATTTTCAGCTTAATTAAATATTTGAAGTTTGCTGTATTTAAAATAGTGACACTCAGTAACTGCTGGAGAGGGCTAGTCACTGTGTCAGAGTGGATTCCAGCAAGTGAAGTTGGCCCTGAAATGTCAGAGTGATGCCAAGTGGAAAAATGAAATTCCCAACTTTTGGATAATGTACTGAGTTTTGTGTATGAAGCAAAGTGATATTCCTTGATACAGAAAAGCAGCTTTCTGGAAGGCAGGAGGAGCACAGCTTATAGCCTCTAGCTATAAGCTTGGGAAAACTCCTGTGACCTTTATTTCTCTCTCTTATTTCCTTGGCCAAAGTTCCTTTATTCTGATCCAGCTTCTCCCCTCTTCCTTTCTCACACCATTTTTACAGTCATAATAGTGGAGTCCAAGCTCACAGGAGACCTCTGCAAAAGAACAGCAGCTCACCCTTGCTCTTCAGATGATTTGAAAACTTGCACCTCCACCACTCACAGCAAGTTTTCAGTCATGTAAAGAACAGCATGTCAGTTCTCTGCTGCCGTGGCTCTGTGGCTTAATCCCTCTGAGAAGGACAGTGACCAAGAGCCCTACCTTTTTCCCCCCTTTCACTGCTGACCTTAGGAGAAGGACGTGCATGTACTGGTGGATTTCCGTCTTAAGGTCCCTGGATGATAGTTTAATAGTCTAAAAAACCCCTCAAACCTGAAACTTTACATTTCAGATTGCAGGGTTTGTACAGAAGGCATTTGCATTTGTGAGAACGGGAAGATGCCCTTTGGTTCAGAGTCCATGGTCTAAGACAAAGAAGCTCCCTGGCCTTCTTGGGGAAGAACAGTTAAGTATTTAATACATGAAAAACACAGCACTAGCTTGGTCTTGAAAACAGCTCAACCCTATTATTAAAATAATAAGTCAGGCAGATTAGAAAAAAAAAAAGAGGCGGGGGGAAACTAGCTAGAAAACTTCAGCTATAGTGGCTGAAGTCTGGCTAAACCTTCTAATGAAGAGAATAGCTCTGCAGTGCAAAGGTTGGAGCAAATTAATTCTAAGTGTCTGTTATATAATTGAGAAATCCCTACTGTGTCACCTGGAAACCAAATGCTAGGTTTTGGTGTCTTTTCTACTTTGCAGCTGTGCGATAGATCTGTCAGTAAAGAATCGGCACTCTAATTGCAGTTACATAAGGTCTTAATGTTGGAGCTACAAGGTTTATTACCACTTTTGGGGTTTAATATACAAAAGCAGGAAGCAAAGTCATTTTTGCAACAGCTGGGGCAGGAGGCTAATGGCATACCAAACACACAGAGAGAACCTTGGCTTGTTCTAGAGTATATCTTGATTATAAGAGCATGGAAAAACATTTTTGTATACTGGCAATACTGTTGCTGAAAAACTATATTCCTTTATATTAACTATGTTAAACTGGGTGAAAGCTGGAAGGATTGAATAACTGTACTGTCCCTGCTTTGAATGTGATTTTGTGCTGTTTTTGTAACTCTTTAATGAAGTTTGTTCCTCTTTGCCTGACCCTATATTGTCAGGCGTATGACAAATGCCAGAGTGAACTTTGAAGTTACATAGTTAATAGAAAAAAGGATTAATGTAGTCCACAAAGACCTCTGTAACATACACTGTAAAAACACAGTAAATATCACAAGTTACCGTTATTCAATGTTTTAAAAAGAAAATAAAATGCAAAGGTTAAATGTTTTGAGTAGCCTACTCTCTTCTCTTGTAGCTGATTAACAATATTGAATTTTAGTAAATCAACAATTTTTGGCAAACATGTAGAAGTACGGGTCAAATGTAGACTAAAATATCAGCCATAAGAAAAAATTAAATGTTTTTAAAGTACCATTTTCCCCTTATATTTATTCTGCAGCTGTGGCTATATTTAGTAGTAATCCAGTGCATCTTGCATAGGGTGAATGATATTTTGCTCCAATTTCTTTCTGATTTAGAGACTGATGAGTCATTCCTGTATCGTTCATTCTGATGCTTCCCAACACCTGAATTACACATATTGTTTTGTGGTAAAGTAATTAACCTGTAAAATTAGAACCTCTTGAGTTTGTGCATTTATTATGAAGAGCAGCAAGTAAAAAAATATGCCTGATGCTTTAATAAGAGCTTCATTTTCATGGCTTTCCAAATCTGTTATGAGAATCAAAATTAGTGAACTCAAGGGAGCTGAATTACAGATAAGCCACATCTACCAAACCCTTCTGCTTCTTCAGAAGCCATAAAAGGCTCTGCCACAGCTCCATATGGCAACAACTCAACCCAAAATATTGCACAAAAAAAAAAAAAAGTGTTTTTTGCTGTGTGTATCCTTAAAGCAGAGATAACTTTTTTTTTTTAAACAATACCGAGGAAATTAGGTGTACTTGATGCAGTGAAGTAAATGTAACTGCTTTCTTCAGTGCTTGGTCTCATGTAGACCTTCAGGAGGCTGAACTATTTATGAGAAATTAATTTTGGGAATATATATATAAAAAAAAGGGCAATTCAGGGGAAATAGAATAAGGAGCCTGGAAGTTTGGGAAGATATATGTGAGCTCTGCAATTGCTATTTGGAAGAACAGAAGGGCAAATATCAGAACATCTCTAGTGGAATCCCCCTTGAAAGGGTAGAGGATCATAAATGATTGGAGCCATGAGCTCAACAAGAAGAACAGGAGTTCAAGTAACCAGAGGTTCATGAAGAGATTTTCTGGAGAAAATAGTTAAGCATTGTCTCCAAAAACAGCTTCAGGGTTACTTTCAAAAATAAATGCTTCATTTTTTGAGCAAAATTTAAATGAAATTATACTTATACAGTACCTATTTGTATAGATTACTGGGAGTAACTGAATCATTCACAATACTTGGGTCGATGGAGAGCTTTTACAAGGGGTTTCAATTCAGTTTTCCATTCCTTTCAGTTCAGCTCACCTGGGGCTTCCTCTGCTCTAAAGAACAGATTAAAATCTAGGTGACCAAAAAAATCCTTTAAAATTTTCCCAGCTGCATGCGGGACTGCCTGTGGGAATTGGGTGAATATGGACACTTCTGTAGGGCTGAAGCTTGATGAAAATATGCCTGATGCTTTAATAAGAGCTTAATTTTCATGCCTTTCCAAATTAATGAACTCAAGGGAGCTACATTGATGAATATTTGTGTGAACAACAGGCAGATCAGTTTAGTCTGCAGAATATAGTAGATGAGGAATTCAATTCTGCAAGTGTCCAAAGAGGGTTAAAGCATTCCGAGTGCTACACGCAAAAAACACTGGCAAAAAAATGCCTGATTTTCTTATCTGTAAATTCCAGAATTTAATAAAAAGTCACTCCTATGTCAATTAAAATCAAAAATCACCATGAAAATCATGCAGGCAGGAGGGGAAAGATTAGCCAAACCAGCAGTCATGTGGCACAGAAAGATGTTTGGTACCAGTAGTAATATTTACTGGCTAATCCTTAATTCCAGATTCTCTTAAAAACCATGAAGAGTGGTTTATTACAATACAGAACTGTATATGCTGCCATAAACTGTAGAAGTTACTGGAATGAGAATACTGATAAGCAAACCCTATCAAGAAGCAATAAATTGAACTGCAGTCCAACTTTCTCGTTGAATATTAACCTTCTTGGTACCAGGGCCTTGTTGAAAATGGGAAAATGTTCTTCAGTCAGCCTTGATGGACAAGAATAGTGAAGAGAAGGATTTATGTAGAGTTGGGTACTTGACTTCTTCCCAAACCTCAGGTGGCACAGATAAATAACAGGTTATCAAAGTTTGGGTCTCTTATGCTACATGGTTCACTGTTTGTCAGTACCTGAAGCATGGCCAGCAGGTCAAGGAAGGTGATTCTGCCCTCTACTCTGGTGGGACCCCACCTGAAGTACTATTTCCAGCTCTGCAGTCCTCAGCATAGGAATGAACCTGTTGGAACCAGTCCAGCAGAGACCCACAAATATGCTCAGAGAGCTGGAGCATCTCTTCTATGAGGACAGGCTGAGAGATTTGGGTTTGTTCAGCCTGGAGAAGGGAAGGCTCTGGGGAGATGGTCTTTCAGTACCTAAAGGGGAGCTGGGGAAGGATTCTTTGTCAGGGAATGGAGCGATATGATAAGGGGTAATGGTGTTAAACTGAAAGAGGGGAGATTTAGATTAGATACTAGGAAAAAATTCTTCCCTGTGGAAGGTAGTGAGACACTGGAACAGGTTGCCCAGAGAAGCTGTGGCTGCCCCATCCCTGGAGGTATTCAAGGCCAGGCTGGATGGGGCTTGGAGCAACCTGGTCTAGTGGGAGGTGTCCCTGCCCAGGGCAAGGAGTTTGGAACTAGGTGATCTTGAAAGTCCCTTCCAACCTAAACCATTCTATGATGATTCTACCTGCTTGAAAACTATGTGCTTTCATCTGACAGTTTATGCAAGCTAACCTCCTATAAAAACATTATTAAACTGTGTATGTAAGGGTAGCTAAGCACTGGGCTGGCTTTGTGGGTTTTCTTTTTCCTGGTCTAGAACCTAGATATTTAAAAAATAAGGCAGTTTCTTAAGTGCTGCTGTGGTTTCCTACAAATACATTCCTTGTACTTTTGTAGAACAAAAGAGTTGTTAAACACAATAGGAAAATGTCTCTGAAGAACAACATTTTTTAAATAAGCAATATCCAGAAATGGACAGAGTATTTTAGTTTAGTCCTTCCCACTGTCAATGGAATAATTAGGTTCTCTGTCTTTTATGGTTTATTATGTTAATACTGCTTAAAAATGTTTGCTTTAATTTGTGGTTCAAGCAAAGTGGTATCTTTGGGTTCCATTCCAGGCATCATTCCCTTAACGTGTAGCTAGTGTAAAAATTTCTCAAGTAAAAATTTCTGAGAAATTTCTCAATTTCTCAAGCTAGTGTAAAAATTTAACAGGGTTAAGAAATGCATTTGTTTGGCTGCAGAAGTCTGAGTGATACTACATGTTGCTTTTGGCTGAAAGTTTCTTTTACAGCAAGCTGTCAGCAGCTTCTGTAGCCTCGTTGCCTGAGAAAATGGTCTGGACTACTTGTTTTCTTGATTATTGGTAAAGAACATGAGGAAGGCTTCCAATTAAATATCCAGCTTTTATGTTAGTGGCCTAAAGAAACAAGGCATGCCCAAGAGTTATTTCAGCAGAAATTTTGTTTTTTACCAAGGGGGAAAGGGAAAAATAATATTGTTGATTAACATTGATCACTCTTTGGAGTGTAAATAGTCGTGATCTTTTTTCCTGCCCCTCCTTTGGCCTGTCATCTTTCTGATCAGTGGAAGTGCCAAACACCAGCAGTGATTTGTGGAGTGTGAAATGGCCTTAGAAGCCTGAGCATAAGAGAAGAGATCTGCTTGAGTCTGTTTCCATAATCAATACCCATGTCAGTGCTGTCCTTTCTCTTTCTTTCCATTTTATGTGTAAATTCTATTTCCTAATAAGAAAGGTAATGAGAGCCATGAAAGTTTATTCTTAAGCATTTGTTCAGCCTCATTTTTCAATATGTTATAGATACTACTTTTAGAGCATGTCGGGACTGTTCTCCAGCCAGCCAGAGATTTTTGTGGCAGAAATAAGTTTGATCTGCCCCCAGGCAGACCTCTCACTTTCTGGTAGCAAGGACTCCACAGTAGGCAATGCTGATCAAACATTGGGAAGCAGCTAGTCTTTTGGATTCTCTGCCCCTGCATACTGCACAATGGAAAGTTCATTTCATGTTATAATGTTGTCTTATTTGGCCAGATGCTGGTATTTCCTAGGGAGTATAATAAGGATGTGAATAAAATGAGTGTTAGTGAGTCAGGGAGTACAAGGGCTTTGTGACCTCTGCTTAGGGAGCTGGAGTCGCCTCCCATAACTCTCCTAGACCTGTGAGTGATTAGGGAGGAGGATGCAGACAGTGTGTGAATTTGACCACTGGGCTGCTATTCATGTGTGGGATGGGCATCAGAGACCTGGTTGTTTACATTCAGTGTAACACCATGTGTCTTGCTCAGTGGTTTGTGTAAGCAATTCTGTTTTCCATTTTCTCAGAAATAAACTGCTTGCACCATAGTATGGTTCTGGAAACTACTTCTAACCTACAAGATGTGTTTTGGGGCATGGATGTAGCTGAATAAATCAGTGGCAACTTACAAGAAAAATCTGCCCACAGAAGGGAAGTCCTAACTTCTATAATGCCTAGCATCAGTTATACATGTTTTCCATTTCCACAGTCACACTGACCCTTCACACAAAGAAGGGTCCTGATCCTGGGAATGCTGAAAAAAAATCAGCTTTACTCGTATCGCAGCAGAATTTAGATCAAATAGGGTAGGTTAAGGAATTGCAAGTCACACAATACACCAAAATTTTAAACTACAGAAGTGTGCCAGAAGTATGGTGTGGTCTTCAGGTGGAGGGCTTCTTATGCTTCTGTTTTAACATTAGCAAGACCTAACTATGACCTGACACCTTCACAGAAGGAACTGCTTTCAGTGAACTTTATTTTTTACAAGAATTATGGTAGTGAAAAAACTACCCTCCAGTATTGAACTCTTCTGTCAAAATTCCCTCTGAAATACATTAAGTTCCTGGAACAGTGATCATTTACAAGGAGTTTCTGTGTGCTAGGGATATAATTAAGAAGATTATTTGTTTTAGATGGGTGGGGTTTGTTAACAAGGGCCAACATGTTAACCTTTAAATCTATTAATAGTATTCAGGTTATCTTTGTATTTCTACCAAGTGGCAGATAAAACCCAATTTTAGTTGCTTTTATGTCACTTTCTTTTCTTTTTTTCAAAAAAATTGGAGTGCTGCCATTGCTAATAAACAAGGCTTGAAAAATCAGAGTCAACTGCCGAATATCATCAAATACTTGGCTCAAATTCATTTTGACAAGTAAGCAACTTCAAGTCAACTGCCAGCACTGACTAAATTTCTGCTTTGTTTTCAGCTAAAAACACAAAATAGGCCCATCTAAACTATTGTTCAGCTTCAGAGTACATAATTTCTAACACCATTGCAACTTCTAGTCTACACATAACCGTTAACAGATAAACCAGTATCATTTAGTTTTGCTCTGAAGAGGATGGATAATGTGCCAAACCACATTAGTTTGGCAAATCCTCTAGTGGCTGCGTTATTATCACTGTTTTTAACTAGCAGGAGGAAATTGTTAGTGTTTGGAGGTACTGTACTGAGGAAACTAGTGAAGACACAATTTTTGAGCATTCCCAGATGTGTTTATCAGAGGGCATGGGTTATGAATGTGCTGTGTAGCCGTGGGTTTCTTTTCTCCCTTCAGTCCAAATCATTGCTTCAAGATTTGAATTTTTAGTGGTGTGTGACAAGGGACATCACAGTCACGATTCTACAAGTGAATTGTTAACTACTACCCAAATGAAAAGATACTGCAGTGATCATAAGATGGTTTAATAGCCGAGTTGTGCCTGTGCTGCCTCGTGTGGTCTTGCTCAGAAGCTCTGAAGGTGGTCTGTGCTAGCAGTGTTCAGGGACACAGCAGGTTCGATGCTTTTTGTCCCCTTCCTGGCTGGTAGCATTTGTCTCCCCTGCTAAGTTCAAATGCAAATCTCATCTTGCTCCTGGAGTTTTCTGAGGGTACAGGATTCTGTTCTTATGGGAGAATACGGGAAGAGATGAGTGTTTCCTCTCCATCATAAGGTCAAATCTGCAAGGAACAGCTCCTGTATCACAAAGGCAACCAGAAAGTTGGTGCTGGACAAGCTTTCTTTTCTCCCAAGAATGGACCCCAATATATTAAATGTTTCAGAATGCTATGGTTTGGGAGAGGGAAGGGAGTATTAAATGGTTTTGGCCCTTATTTGACTTTGAGATGATACATCTACTATTTGACTGGATTCTTTGGAGTTTTTGTATTTATCTTGTCTGTTTTTCTTCTATTGCCTTCAGACACTTCAATTCAGGATATTTCATTGACACATTGCTGGAAAATGCCAAGTGAAATAAACAGCAGAAGTATTTTGGTGAAGTGGGAGTAGATAGGTATGTAGGAATAAATCACATTTGACATGAGATCCTATTAGGGCAGGTGAATTCAGAACTCTTCAGTAAGTCATGATCTACAAGGTGCTGAGGTTCAAGTTTCCTATAAATATACCAATCTAACTTCTTTTCATGCATGTGAAAATGTTTGATAATCCTACACGATATAGTTTGGATTCTGTGGCTAGGCAAATCATCATTCAGGAATAAGGCTTTCAGAAAACTTTGGGTTTATTACTCCTTATTATGTGTTAACAAGACTGAAATTAGGGTGTGGGAGACTGCCATGGTTATGCCTTCCAGATTCTGAGGTACCGTCTGTGAGATAGGGGTGGAATGAAAGGTGTCCTGTCCCATTTGATTTAGTGGCAGCCAGCACTGAAATCTGACTTTATACTCTGGAGCACAGTGAAAACTTGAAAATGTGAAGATAATTTTATTGCAGCCATACTGACTATGTAGCCTTTAAACATGAGTTCAGTAAACTGATGAAGATTAAATTATCCGATTAGATACAGACACTTCAAGTAAGTTTTGATATTACTAGCTATTTTCATGATTTTTATTGTCATATCAGACTGCTTGTACACTTGCTTGAATAGAAATAACGTTTTCTGTCTGATTTTTCTTTTCCAGTTCAGACTTTTCTAATTTATTTTTTTTAAATTCAGTGTTCAAGAGCATAATTGCTGTCTGTGTGCATATTGCACTACATGGCACTTGGCATGTGATTCCGTGTGCCAGCGGTACTCTGCTGGGGTGTCATGTCAACACTGCATGCAAGGTAAAATATGCTAAGCAAATAAGAATGTCATTAAAGAACAGGCTTCTCCAAAGAATAAGCTAGCTGCAGATTGAAGTGAAGTGTTTAAGAGTTCCTTAATGTAGTGCCATGAATATACCTAGGTTGGGGGTGGGAAGGGGAAGAAGGCTCTGTGATAACCCACAGGCACTATTGTAATATCACTTGTGCGTTTAATTCTATCCTGTTAACCATCGAACTGTTTGCATTTCTGATTCTACAAAGTGCCTCCAGCATTCCTAAAACAGCTTTGAAGATTTCTCCCTGTCCAATAATTCATCAATTTAATTAGTACACAAGATAGGTGATGAACTGAGCAACTACATTCCCAAATAACTGATGTGCTAGTTTTGCAACAATAAAATCCTCATAGTCATCCTCCTCCCCCCAATTTACTGTAAATCAGAAAATCTGAAGTTTGTTTCTCAATCTAAAGGAATAGGAAAGAGCAATGAGCTGTGTTACTACAAGACTCTTTCAGGATATAAATAATGAAATATAGTCATTTAGTCTTGATTGTATATGACCAGTTCATTGCCTGAATAGCTGCAGAGACTCTGACCTCAGTTTTCAATTGTCTGGGTATTTTTAATTTATTGTATTTGCATCAGCCATATTTTAGTTTCCTTTCATTGAAACATAATCTTGCACACAACTGATTATGACTTAGTTGTTTGGCTTTTCAGCATCACTCTTGCCAACCAACTGCACGGTAATTACATCATTTTGCAAACTGCATGCATATTACTTTTGCCTTTAGTAAAATTTCAAGATATCTTTCAGCCTAGAGGAGAGTTCAACAGCAATATCTGAAGTATGTAAACAAAGCAAGATGGCTAAGTATAGGTCAAGAGCATATGAGATTCTCCAGGTATTTGTGCTGCCTTTTGGAAAAAGTTCACGGCCAATGAACTATGGGCTTATAGGACACCTCATTCTCATGTTGGAGGTTTGTCCACACTTTTTGTTCAGTTACATATGGTTTGTGTCTCAGGACTGACCTCAACTAAGTGGACTATTCCAGATCTCTTGGTATCCCCCCTACCAATGAACTGAAGAACAGACTAAGTATGTGTGAGATATATAGCATCTTCATCAGAAGTGGCAGTTAATTTTTAATCATACGTGTCAAGGGAATATTTGTTAGATATGCAAATAACTTGTACAATATAATGTCTGTAATGCCACCTTCTGAATGGAAGGCGAATGATAGTACTGAAAAGATAAGACTTCCTTCCTAGCTCTTGATTTGCAAACACTTCTACATTTTAATCAGAAATATCTAATGGCTTCTCCTGGTTTAAGTGTTGCAACGTTTGTTGGCACAATTTAAGCGTTGCAGTTTTGGAGTTGTATAGAGCTGGAAGAACCACAGGTAAACATGTTCCTATGTGCTGTTCTTCACTCTTTGTGCTTCTCCCACATGTTCTTGGCAGTCTTTCTGTCTTTTCCCATTTTCATGTGCAAAACAGCAAAACTTTGGCTTGTAGGAAATCGCTCTTCTAGGGTAAAAGTAATAGTTCAAGGAATTAATGCAAAAGAGCATCTTTAAAAAAAAAAAAAAGTTATAATCATGTCCTAGCCTTTATTACTACATAACTGCATTTCAGAACCATTATAACATCTTACAGTGCTGTATTAGCCTGAAAGGGATTGCTGCAAAATCCCATTTACTGCTCTGTTGTCCTGTTGGCCCTCTGCTCATTGCTCCCTCATCTCCATCCCAGTCCACCAAAATGTTTGGGTAGTTGGAAGGTAAAATTTACTTGCCATTTCCTTGGCTGGGATGATAAGTCTACAGAAGTGTCAAAAAGTTCTGTGGCACAGCAATAAGAAAAGGAAACAGTGCACAATGGCATTGCTTACAACTCCATAAGCAGAAAACAATATTGATGAATTTTCAAGGGCACTAGCCAGTTTTCCCCTCCCATCTCAATCTGTCAGAAACAAGTGCTGCAGTATTAGACCTGTCAAGGAATGGCCAGGCAAACAAGGAGATCACTCATCAGTGTCAGTGACAAGATTCTGAATTTGATGGCAAAGCAACAAGAGGAATAAGGATGACTTGATAATGGAAGTGCATAAGCAGCACTTCGGGCAATCAGAAAAGCATATGGGAATGAGAATGAGTTGCTGTCACTCTATCTCCTTCATGGTGATGAGGAGGGAAGGAGACTTAGTGTTTCATAATAACAAGCTTGAGAAAGTGTTCCAGGCTATGAGAGAGTCAAATTCCCTGGAAATATAAACACCATGAAACAACCTTGATGGTACCTGCATGCTAAAAAAATATTGTGAACTGTTCCTGGAAGACAAAAGGATGCATGGACCACAGGCTGCTACCTTGGCAGGAGTATGGGTTTTTAAGGTATAGTTAATCTTTTAAATTCCAGGAGCAAATCCAGCAACTTTTACAGACCTTATCTTTAATACTTATCTTCCCTGGCCAACAAATGTATACATGTAATAAACTCATTTTAGCATCAGAGAATTTTCTTTAAGTGAAATCAGTTTGAAGATCTACAGTTCAAAATTAAAACCTACTCCACAGAATATTTTTAAAACAATGTCTGATAGTATTATAATGATCTGGTATATAGAAAACCCAGATTTAAGAGCTGCTTCAGCTGGCTCGTCCACAACCTGACAGAAAACAAACCTCAGTCCAGAGCAAGGACTTGTGTTTGGGGTTGGGTTTTTTTTGCTATGGAGATAGCTAGTTCCTACGAAGTCATACTTGCATATACCTAGGCCATGCACAACACCACCATCAAGATTCATGTTTCCATCTGCAAGATCAGAGCACTCAGAATGAATAAGTTCATTGCAACCCAGGGAAAACCTGATTTACTGAACAATTTTGAATAATTATTGTCAACATGTTTTTTCATCAGTTTGTAGAAAAAAACTTCTGGCACACAAGGCCATACCCTGTATGTAAATCTTTCTGTAGGGTCAACACTCCTTTAACCTCTTTATTTTGTAACTGCAGACTGGAGAAGGCATGGCTCAATGTTAACTTGATTGAGATCTTTATATCTCTTGCAGTGACCATATCTTAATACCATTTAATTGCAAATAGACTAACATATGCTGTTACATTTTTGGCAATGTTCAGCCCAGTGTCCTAGATATAAGTGTCAGCATTTGAGATCTTACTCTTAGAGCTACATGTGTAATTCTGGAGAGAATGTTCTGTTATAGCTGAGTCTCATGGCAAAGCGTTTCTGCAAGTAGACTGACAACCAAATATCCCTGAGAGGTGAGTGACAGGAGGAGCTGATGTTGCCAGGAAATGTACAAGGGAAAGTGTTGACAAAAACTAACACTAATCATTGCATTTCATTCTTTGGTCAAGTGCATTTGTTTAACTTCTGAGCAGTTGTGTCTTGAATGTTGAGTCTTATGTTGAACAGTGCAGACATGAGATCTTTTGCATACTAATTCAAAGTATAAAGAAAGTTGGAATTAGGAGCAAGACTGATGTTGCTTTAGTAAGACCAGTTGTGGCAGATTACCCAGCTAATGCTATTCTCCCGACTGCAGGACTTGATCAGCAGAATGTTTATGGCTAAAAAGTTAATTTGTTCTATGAATTGCATATTTTGGCAAGCAATTATAAAGCAGAATTAGGCTAAGAATCACAGTTATTTATCATCTTCAAGTTCCATGAGCATTATTAGTTTCTCTTGTTTCTTCCTATGCCCTTCTTTACTTAAGTGACTGTGGTAGCAGCTACAAGGGAGCTTTGCTGGTAACAGCCCTGTGATCTGCCAGAGATGACCCCTGCGCATGGACAGAATGGGAGTTGTGCTGCAGATACCTGATGCTGGCTGTCTGTCTCCCTAAATCTTCTTGGCTTGAATAGTTGCTGCTTTAAAGATGAGATCATGTTTTATGTTTCCTACCTTCTGGTTCCTTGCTCGTTCTTCAGTTGGCCTCTCTTTCAGCAGTCAGTGCTTGCAGAGCTTTCAAAGTTTTGTTTAATTTCCTGGATCTTTATTTTCTGCTTTCTAAAGTGGAAATGAAGAGAGTCGTATATTTCTTTATTGCAAGTAACACACTAAACTCTTTGGAAAAGATAGAAGTCAGTGTATTAAGTGGGACAATGAGAATTGTAAAGTTAGATTAATTATCTTACTCCACAATTCTTTTATAAATTGCCTATAAATATTCCTGTTGTTGGCTCTGAACCCAACTATTCTAGCTATGATGATGGAGTCCGTCACAGGAAATGCAAGCTGTGTCTGTTCCACAGATGACAAAGTTGTGCTGTCACTGCAGGCAGCAAAGTTAACTTGACAAGAGGGTTCACTTTTGTCAAAAGTCTTCTGTTGACACCTGGAGTTTTGTTAAACACTGCAGTATGAGGTAGAGGCGTGTGTGATTTTCTTGTTAGGCCGCCACTAGTAGACTGGCAAAACTTTGTAGCATTGACTTATTGCAGTGCTGTTGTTGGCATGGGCCATTAGTTGCAGCTGTAGTATTGCTGTTATCCCAGAGTAGAGCATTTCCTAAGTTAGTGGAGCTGGAAACCCTCTGGCCACTTCCAGCGTTCTCTTCTGTGTATGTCAGAGTGTAAACATTTGAGGTATAGGTATTATAAAGCACCACACCTTGCCTCTGCTGGGAAAAGAGAGGTTTTGAGACAAAGTAAATGAACAACATCTAAACTTAAGTATAACCCGTTTTCCCACCATAGCTTTGTTTCAGAAAGCTTATTAAGTCACTTCTAAGGGAATAACACCCAAAGAACCAGTTTTGTTTAGTTAGATTAATTCCATTTTAATATTTCCATTAGCCATTTTAAACTTGGCACTGCAAAGTAATAAAATCCTCCAAATATTGACAGATAGAAAAGTAAATGCCACCCAGCCATGACAAGCTGTTTTTCAGCCAACCTCCTAGAGATAGGAAGGCTCCTATCATAATTTATTTATATATTAATAAGGCACATGATTTTTATTGCAAGTTATTTCCTTCTGGCAATTAAGGCAAAGCTGATAAAATCATCCCTAAGTCAACATTTTTGTTTGTTAACTTTTGAAAATTCATAGCTGAAGATCTTTCTGGCCTACACACAGGGAAGAAAAGGATAAAGCTTCTCTTGTAGACCATGGCACTGAGTCATGTATGACTGGAAGAAGGGAGAAGTGTCAGCAGGGATGTATAAGCACCAGAACTGGCCTTGGCAGACCCATGCTTGGTTACTGGAGGTACACAGTTGACTTCATGGAGAGTGTGAACTGTGCTGTCCTTCTGCCTATGGTCAGTGGTGCCACTGGAGCATCAGTGGCTAATAATTGAATTAATTGCAGAGTGAAGCAATTTGGTCTTTCCTTATAATTAGGCTTTATATCTTTAACACAAGTTTGACACCTTGAGAACTTGAGAATGCTGTTGGGTTCAAGTTGGGGAGGAGGGCCAAAAGGCTGGCTGGCTGGATCTTGAGAGATTTAGTACACTCAGTGATCTTATATGTTCTGCTCAGTAACTTCTAACCACAGAGGAAAACTGACTTTTGCATGTGCCGATGTCTAGGCCAAATTGCCACTTATGTTGTGTTGAAAGACAAAATCCTTCATTTTTCAAGAGGAGGCCCTCAGGTCCTTGCGTTTACTAATTACGAACCCCACCCTTGGCTGCTTGATCTTGCAGTAGATTTAAAATATTTAAGTAATGAATATTCATGGATTTTATACACACTAAGGAAATATTTTCTGAATTGTAAACATTTGAAAGGTAGAACACATCTGTATCAAGGCCCTTCACATTTTTATGGATTTGCTGGATTTGTCCATCTCTGGATTCAAGGCTAGAACTTCAGCTGATGACAATAAGGCTCGAGAAAGTCTTTATTATCTGAGAAACTGCCCTTTTTAGTGGCAGTGTTCGCCTGAGAATCAAATAATTAGCATTTACTGTAAAGTATAAATGTTTTCTACTGTATAACTGCATAAGGACACAACTAATCCTTGGGGAGGGTGCACTTTGAAAAGGAGTCTATATAATGCACATGGGAAGAACAAAGCTCCTGGCCTTTGGACAGTGATGTTCAGTTCTTCAGCAACACTAGGAAGGCCTTAATTTTGTATTGTGTGTACAGTGCTTTGTCATGTGTCCAGTGTGCCATGCTTTCTAGGAAGACATATTATTCTGTTTAATATGATTATCCAGACACAAATGTAAAAGTATCTGTATATTTATAAAATGTTTTAGCAAATATTTTTTAAAAAATCTTCTCATTACCTAAAGAAAATAAACCTATTTACTGGAGTATCTGCCAAGATATAACTTTGTTCCTTGGCAACAAAACTTGTGACTCAAATAAGGTGAGGGATCTACATATAAATGGGAATCCTGGAATAAACCTTGCAATATATTACACAGTTTTCCAGCTGAGCAAACCCTGTAGTAGCAGCTAAAATTCTGATTCAGTGTGATATGCATATGGATGCAAAAAGGATGCCTTCTTTAAGTGTCTGTCTTCACTACTAGGCCATGAATTTCATAGTATAATTTAGCTGTGGAGAATTTTATAGCTGCTGCTGGTTTAAATCAGTTAATTCAGCCTTTCAAACTATGTAATCTTTAGTAAGAATAGTAGTACTAATACAGATTTGTTAATGTATTTAGTGCTACTAGGTTTCCTAATTATATCTATTATTCCTAACTATGTTTTTTCCAAATTTTACATTTTATTCTGCTATTCACTAGATATTTAGTTTTTAATCAATTTTAAGGTTAGCTATAAAGGATACAATAGTTTCATGTACAAAAGGAAGCAAAGGCATAAAAATGCTATCTCACTGCTACAGAACTATTTTGGAAATTTGTCCTCTACACACTGAATCCTTAAATCCTTATCTCAACAGGCCCTGCTGATTTTATACACTGAATTAATGAAACTGTTTAACCTGCAAATCTTATAGCTAGCAAAACCAAGTTCTATTTTCTTAGCCAAAACAGAACTTCATAAAACTACTGTTTTGTAATTTACCCTTAAGCCACAGTAGCTCAAGTCAGTGTAGAATTGTAAAATATGGTATAGCTTAGGTTCCATAAAACAAAGTGAATGAAGTGTTGATTTGATAACTGTGTGGTTCATCTGAGTACTAAAACACCATAGGGCATGCCTTATTCCATTGTAACAGGCTACCTCGGGGGTGTTATGATGGTCTTATGCTTTCAACCACCCAAGAAGCACAGTAATATGCAGTAAAGTCTGCCCAAAGGGCTCTGTTGCAACTGTAGTCTAGGGTTCTGAAGAGTGGACTGTTTTGTTTTAACTGTGCTTTGAAAAATATTTTCGGAAAACACAAATCTTGTTTAATGCAGCAATATATACAGGGATGGGGTACATATGAGGGAAGTAGAAATTACACTTATTTTTTGTTTACCACCCTTTCTGAAGGTTCTTACTTTATTCAGATTTAAAATAAAAATGAAAAGATGGGTTCAGGAGTAAGGCCTTTATTAACTGAATTAATAATAATAGTAACAAGGTAATGGAATTGCTTGTCATAACTAAGAAGAGACTTTCTGCTACTTCTACAGCAAAGTCCGGTGCCACTGGACTTTTTCTGTTCACCACTACCACAAGCATCTACCTGACCAAGCTCTCATCTCTGCCTGCAGAAGCAACTTAACTTTTCATTTCTCTTCCTATGAGAAAGAAAGCAAGCTGTGCCCCAGCGCCTTGTCTCTTGAAAAGACTGTAAGACACAAGACAGATGGAACTGATAGATATTAATAAGGATTATTTGATGGGTGAACATACAGACCTGTATGTTCTGTAAAGAAATTCTTTCTTCCCTTGCATTTTAAGATTGGATCCCTGAGAATACTTTTGGGCAACTTCCCTGGCACAAGTAAACTGCTTGAAATACATAATTGGGAGCCTGAGAAGATTTCTAGCTGAGTTTTGCAGTGAATCAGGAAAAGGTGAATGCTGTATTCTTTCTCTTTATGCTGTATTTCTTTCTCTTCATGTTAGAGTCCTCTTTAGAATTAGAACACATATTCTGGGCCTAATGTTATCACATCTTTCTTGTACAGTGCTAGAGAGTGAGAAAGTAGTATCAAAGTGTTTGGAATGCAGCCCTGTATAGCTTGTACTCATACAGAGTATATGAACCATTGGCCTCAAAACCAGATCGGAGTCTGAAACGTGCAGCAGCATCTCTTGTTTCAAGAGCTCTGTCCTCTCCACTCGCCTGAGTAGCACTGCTGCTACTAGCTGACCAGTGACATTTCTTAATTACAGTACTAAATTTGAAGCTTAGTCTATTTTGTTCCAACAATATGATTCTTAAACCATAATTGCATGACTGTTACCATCTTTGCTCAGTGTTTGAAATGGGATCTTCTAATTGAATAACAAAGCACAGCAGCATAATATGTGCTGACAAACTGAGTCCAAGTTCTTTGAGGTTGTCTTGATGCTGCTGTTAAAAGATACAACTGTGAGAAGTCTGGTAAGAGGAATTTAGTTTATGCTGCTGAGCTGTGAAGTCAACCTTCAACTGAGGACTGTTTTCCTACAGTATTTTGCAGAGGCTGCTAATGCCTCTTGTGTAAGGCAGGTAACTTGTGCTAAGGCTCCCATCAGTTAAACTGCTTCAAAAGTTCAAGAGAATAGCTCAGTTTTCAGAAGACTGTTAATCCCAGTATATGATGTCTTCACTGTGCTTTTGACAAATTTAGTATCTGATTTTGTAGCTGCTTTTATACCAATGGATCTCTACTACTCGTAAAACCCCATTGGTTTTATCATTTATTTTACTGCAATATCTGGGACCTTGACTGTGGTCAAGGGTCAAGCACTTTGCATACAGAATCTAGGGACTGTTTGGGCTCACAATGATTCACATTGGCCCTTATGAAACAGCCACTTTCTTTACTGTTACTATGATGGGAATTTCTCCAGAAACAGACCAGCTCCATGCAGGCATAAGGAAATCTTTTTGCCTAGTTGAAGAGATAACCGAAAAGTAGGAAACCTGAAAAGGAATCATAAAGAAGAGGGGGGCAGCTCAAGATACTCAGCCCCATCTACGATGCTTTTTACCTGTGCCATCCTCCATTCTTTCTCATTTTTTTCTTTATATTTACAAATCATTCCTTTCACCATGCCATGCCTTGCCAGCTTATTGCATTCACAATATTTCCATATTCATCTCATTGCAGGTTCTTGATACAAATGCCAATTCAGATTTGTAATTCTGTAGAGGCTAGACTGCTTCGGTTCCTCAGTGGACAAGGGTGAAAGCCAAACAGCATAGACTATCAACACTATGAAAAATTACAGAAAACATCCTAGCAGGCAAGATTTGCATTCACATTTTGGGGGTTGAACTGTATGCTGCTTCTCCCTTTTCCTCCTTCTTGAAAGAGAAAAGGTCTGCAGACATAACTTTAAACTACTGACCTAGTTCAAGGCTTCATTGCTGAACGGGCCTTTCTTGGCTGTGAAAAGGTCAAGAAGACACAGGCAGAAGAGTCTGGCTGAACTAGAACAAACTGTTGTTGCATACCCAACACATCAGGGAAGGCAGTGATAATACAAATACTGTGAGTAGTTGGCAGTATTTGTAGGAGGCTGTGCAGCCATCATGGATGAACTATTTCTTTGCCAAATGCAACTTACATACTACTGGATTAAAATGTCTGGGGTAAAACTGTATTTTCAGAGTATTGAAGTGATTTGCTTGTCATATATCCATCTCTTCAGCTAGAGAGTGAAGACTCTCTAGTAAGTGAAGTTTTCACAGTGAAACACCCCTCAAGATGTAACTGTCCCCCGGAATTCTAGTTGCAAATAATTTTAGCAACAGGTGTTCAAGCATTAAAGTCCCAAGTGGCAACAAAACCTTTGTTTTTGTCATCAGAGCTTCTACCAGTCACTGAAGTACTGAGAACATCTGTTTTGTGATATATTGCATGGTACCTGTGGTCGTCAGCTAATGCCTCTGAATTTCCCATGCTTCTAATAAAGGTTGTGTCAAAATCAATTTAAAGCAATGACTTAAATAGGAAACCAGGGGGACAGATGGACAAGTGACACCAGTTCGATTTTAGATTTTTAGATGGAAATCTGGTTCTTTAAGGTGCTGAACAAAGACAATTTTGAGTAAGCTGCTTCTGCTCCCACCACTCTGTTTGCAATACTAACCTTAAAGAAGGTATTCTTTCCGCTTCTTTTGTTTCCAGGACCCTAGCATAGTGAGGCTGCGATGGCAGTCTACCATAATCTACCATTTCTAGCAAACCATGTGTGTCTGCTCGAGTTTATGGCTATTCCAGGTAGGTGTGAGCTGAACTCATGTTGTAGGCAAGCAAGAGCGATGAGGAGAAAATACTTGAACTCTTTTATTAGTGTTGGAAGGATGTTAGAGATTTTTCTTACTGCTTGGCACACATTGGTATCATATATAATTAGGAAATAGTTTTGAGTAGCATTTTGCAATATGCACTTACAAACATTGATCTGTTGAGCCTTTCAGAAAAGGAAGGAAGTTGCATTTAAATTGTACATCAAAGACATGAACAATAAAAAGAATTAGCTGGATGTTGGCCAACCTATTTCCTCTTACCAACATCCACTTTTCATTCTCCTGCAAGAAGCAAGGACAGAGGCACAAAGCACTCCTATTTTCCTTCTTTAAGGCAGTTCTTCTCAGGCTTTGCCAATGAGCAAGGTCAGTTTTCTCAGGCTGCAACCTTTTTCACATCTGAATTATGTTGGCAGATAGCCCTGGACAGAACCATTTGTAACTGAGCTCCTCAAGTTTTAAGGCCTTTGGACAAAGTCTATTAAAGTCAGCGTGAAAGTTTTCACTGAAGTCTATGGATTTGGTGTTGGGGTCTCAGTGGGGAGTCTTCCTTTAAAAGCATGTTTTTATAGATGCTTAAATCAAACAAGATGGAGCCCACGGCACTAGCCCAACACTTGGATTTTTAAATCAGCTAAAAAACATTTAACATTAATGTAAAAAGTGAGGCAAAGTTATTAGTTCCCCAATTGCTTTGTTAGCATTAGAAGTTTGATCTGAAGCTCATTGACATTAGCATGACTTTGTTAAATGATGAGTGTCTGATTGGATGTTAGACATATTTAAGCATAACTAAAATGGAAATAAAAGACAGAAGAAAGGCAGGAAAGATTTAAATTCTCATGTTTTATTATTTATAACAGTTGGGTTGGGGGGAGTGTTATGAAAAATCAACACATAGCTAGTGAGAACAGGAATATAGATTGAGCCAAAACAAAATAATGGAATTATTCCTTTTTGTGATTTGCTTTTCATACGTTAGTAAGAAAAATTTTCTGTAGTTTCCAAGAATAAGGAACAAAAAGAATGCTAGGGAGGGAGGCTATTATTACAAGTGCTACAAGCTTGCACCATCTTTTATAAATAACTTGTGAAACTTGTGAAACTGGTTTCTACATGTGTTGTGAATGTGAAGGGTGACAGCACAAGTAGCACGTAATTTGTCAGTCTCTTTGTGGTCAATGGAAGTTGCAGCAGGATAAGAGCACAGGTCTGGAAAGTAATTCATGCCTTTTGATGCTTTTTGTTAATATGCCTCTCTTTTTCCAAAACAAACTGAGGCTGCAAGAAGAATCGTTATACAGCCTTTTAGAATTACTAGATTAGGTATTTCATTAGAAAAACTGAGTGGCACTTCTTTGCGGTTGCCCTTCTTTCCCAGGAATGAATAGCAATAATCCAATAATCTTGATTTGGATAGAAACACAGGAAGGAAACTGTTGTGTGGAATAATGTATCATTGAGTATTTGGCTTTATTGCAACCAACTACGTCAAAGAATAGTCCTGTTGCACAGAACAACTCAGTTTCTGCTGTAATGTATCACTATATCATTGATCTTTTAATACCTTATAAGAAAACCTTTTTGAAAGAAATTAGGTGTGTCTTGGGGTCTCCCTATTGTTTTGTTGTGAACATCTGATGTGAAACATCATGAGTCAACTCAGATGTTACAGTTATTTCTTCTACTTGATCCCAGTGGTGCTGATTCACACATACTATTTCTGTCTCTCTTTATTTCTGTTTTTACACATCTCACTTCTTGTGTCATCTCCCCTCACATGAGCTTGAGAGAATTGTCCTGCTGCCTGAACATGTAAAACTGTTTCACCATGCCATTGGAGATACTTCAGGGCTTCTACCAGGGGGTGTACTTCACGTATCCTGTCCCTACCACACTGTGAGACCCAAACCTTTTTAAAACTGCGTGGGGCATTACAACAAAAGTCCATCCATTCCTTTGTCTTTAACAGGGTGATCTTCTAGGATGCTATACTTACTGTAAGAATCAGTAAAAGCTAAATATTTTGTAATGAACCTGGGTGAAATTAAACAGTTTTTCCTCATTTTTCACTTTTAAAACATGATCCTAGTTGGAACTTTCACAGGGAACTGTTCATAGTATTTAAATTAAGTGAGAAATAAATCAGTGTTGTCTACTCAAATGGTGAAAATAGAGCATGTAGTATGATATCTCATGATAATATTTCAAGACCTTGTTTTAGGGCTGAGTGACCAGATAGCTGAGGAAAAAGATTTTGAACAGACAATACAGAAAGATAAGGTTCTTAATTCATGTAGAATAATTAATTACTGTCTTGTCAAAAAATAAATGTAAATAGTTTGAGATACATAAATTTAGTTTTAACTAGCATCACAAACTGCTGCTATGACAAAAAGTAGAATAGATGTTCAAGTGATTGATAGGTGTAGAAGACAACTTTTGTGGTGAGAACTGAGATTCCGTGTGTGCAGCAGGGCTATCGGATGTAGCTCTTGAAAGCACTTTGAGGGTTTCTTTTTACTTAAAGCTGAAACAAATATAACTTTTGAGTATCATATGTTGACTGTAGAACCATTATTGACAAAGTCCTAGTGTTTTCTAAAGGCCATCCTCCACCTAAATCCTTGTATTTCTTGGAAGGCTCTTGCAGAAATCTTAAGATAGTTTTAAAAGTTCAGGACTCCAAATAGAGGGTTTATTTGCCTCACTTTTAAATTGTTTTGTATGTGAACAACTTTTCTCCAAAACTACAAATGCTGGAAATTTATATAAAATAAAATGTAATCTGATTATGTCCCAGCTCTCGACATCAAGAATTATCTCCCAAATTCTCCAAGAATCGTTATGGAACAATGCCAATCTAATTCTTTTCCTCCTATAATCATAGAAAGTTGGTTGTAATAGATGATCTCCAGAGGTCCCTTCCAACCCCATATCGTTCTGTGATTTTGTGATTCTGTGAAAGCCTAGATGGACTGAGAATACTCAAGTGTGTGGTGTAGACAAAGGAAGGGCTGTATAAGAACTCGTGCTTTTGTTGGCCACGATCCTGATCTGTCAGCCATGGGCTATAGTGATGTTGTATGCACAACTTGGAGGTGATTTTTAATAATGTGGCTTTTCTCTGTGATGATAAAAGACTAAAAAGATAAGGATGCTATCAAAATAATTGTGAAATAATTATTTACTAAACTGTGAAATAGACAAACTATTTCTTGTCAGGGTTCAGGCTGATCATCAATCCGTTGTGCTGGGTCACTTAATAGGAAGAAGTTTGCTCTGGAGGCTGTGCCTGTGAATGTCTGTACAGAATAGATGGGAGACACCAGTAAATAAAACATGGAGTGTAAACCACATACAGTAAGTATTGTGTTTTCTTTTTCATACTTGCACATAATCCTATGGAACTCCCAACTATTTTATCCAGGGAAAAGAATAATAATTCACAGAGCAAGCCTGGAAAGAGCTTCTAGAAACCAAAACTTTGAGTATAGACTAAGCTCTTTGCAGAAACACAAAAGGGAAAGTAAAGTTTTGTGACCTGGTCCTAAAAGCACTTAAGTATTAGCTCTTTATGTAATTGCCTTGAATGTCACTCAGAATTTGCTGAACTGGAATACAGTTTTTTAGACTACTAAATCCCTCTTTTCAAGAGGATTAGAACTTGCATATGTTCTAGGCTGGTAACTGTGGTTTTTAGATAGGTTATCCTTCTTCAAGTTTTGAGTGTGTGGCTGCTGAAATGTGCTAGATAATTTTCCATTCTAAATATGTTGTTGCATTTATTACAAATAAAGCTCTTCTGCTTACTATCTTGCAGGTATTTTAAACTTTCCTATCAATGCTTTTCAGAGTAAATTTTCAGGAAGAAACACAACAAGCAAAGTCCTCTGTGACAATCTCTTGGACAAAGGAATTTATATAAACTAAGCTAGAAAAATAAATTTACCGTCTTGACAATTTGTGGAAGTAATTAAAGCAAACAAAGCACATTCACTAAGATGTAATGAGCTAAATCACATGGACTAAGCACATCAAAGCACGCGGTGGGAAATTGTGAGCTGCTTCTGCAGAATGGTTTGCAATTCTTGTCCTTGTGCCTTTCTCAGTAGTGCTTTCCTAGGTAGGAGCCATTAATTGAATTATATGTGTTCACACATGCCTGAGGGGGTGTTTTACTACAAGATAGGGTTTGTGCTTTTTTATAAAGAACAATTTTGTGTTTCTGTTCACACTCCTGTTATCTCTTAAGTTTACAACCATTACTGTGTCCTTTTTTCCCCTCAGTCTTACTCTGTCCAATTACCAGGATCTTACCACTCCAGTAACGTTCAGTCCCTTTAGGGCTGTGGTGAGTGGCCTGGTCGGGTTACATGAACTAAAAAAATTATTTTTGTGTTAACAGGAGTTAGGAACTGACAGCACACACCCCCGGCCTCAGTGCAGTGTTTCTCTTGATGAAATCTCTCTTAAAGAGACTGCAATAACTGACAGAAAAAGCTTTATCTTCCCTTTCACAAGAAGCTTTAAACTTCTCTTTTAAATAAAAGCTTATCTGCTAATTGGTTTGACCCCTGATTCACCTGTTCATTAAAGGAGTTCATCGCTTTGACCAGTCTGATGACTGAAAGGTAATGGTAACTCTCATTTGTGAGAGGTTCTAGTTTTTATTCCTGGGCAACATACTGTTACCTTTATTGTGAAACTCCAACAATACCAATAATGAAGAGATTTTTAATCCTAGTAAATCAAGCATTTGATTTACTATTACCTTACTTGATATTTAAGGGCAAGCCAAGGATATTAAAGTATATTACTGAAGATAGTAATAATAATAAAAAAAACCAGCTATGCTTGATAATCCATTTAAAAACTTTCAGAAAGGATGGATAATTATCCTGGCATTATAATAGCTTGATTTCTACAGGTTTCGCATCTCTTTACTTTACATTACTTGTGCATCTATGACTTTAGAGGTATTATTTTTAGGTTAATTTTTTACAAGATTTCAGAGTCTCATACTTGATGACAAGTCTCTCTAAATGGGGTTGCAGTTCCCAAGGGGAGACTTGTTAGAAAAGAATTTATGTGGTACTATCTTAACTAGAATATTTTCCTCATCCGCATCTTGCAGAAACCTCTGGAGTCTGTCATGTGTGAGCCTTGCTCTTACCAATTCACAGGAATGTGTGACAGAATTAACCTCTTGATGTTGGATCTTTTCAAAAGAAGAGAGTATTTATGCTGGCTGTGATGGCACATCAGCAAAGACCATAAACCTGTAAGAGCAGACCTTGGATACAATGACAGGTCAGTGTCTTGCGACACTGGATTGTGACAGACAAAAAGAGAGGCACTCTGTATGCATGTGTGTGAAGGGTGCATGGGCTCATGAAATGGAATCAAAAGGAAATATGGCTTCAGGGGCCTGGAAACAAAAAAAAAAAAAGCTTCTTTTCCTTTTTTCCATTGTACTGTAGAAGTCCAGCTCTATAGACTTA
This sequence comes from Scolopax mira, assembly GCA_004320125.1. NCBI lineage: Eukaryota > Metazoa > Chordata > Aves > Charadriiformes > Scolopacidae > Scolopax > Scolopax mira. The sequence continues at coordinate 37,923 of BJBW01001249.1, read as the reverse complement.
TTTCATGCAGAGATAAATAGTTGTGTCCACCTTATCTTACCCAAGTCAGAATAGGAGACTACTACAGCTGGAGATTTATTTTTGTGTAATCAGAGAAGAAAGAGCCTGCGATATCAAAGTTTTGACAAGCCCAGAGGAAATCAGTAGAGATTCAGATGGTGGAACTGATCATTTCATACAGCTTTTCAGATTAGCATTCATCTTGTTTGACCTTTGGTAGAGCTCAAAGTTCTCAAGTCCCCAGCTACTGTTCTTTAGTACTCGGAGTTTTCCAACCTCTCTAAAATATATTTGGCTTCTCACTTAGAGTTGGTCCCTGTTCTTTGCCCTGTATTTCAGCAATGGGGAATGGTTAGTCTAGGAGACTGATAAATGAAGCCTGTCCTTCACATTATTCTTGAAAAATCATGCACGTTAGAAGTCAATCCTTGCAGTTAACCATGTTGGGAACCAGTTGTGTGAGGTGATACAGAGACACAGAGTAGGGCTGACCCTACCGAGTCATATAGAAAAGCTTCTTTCTTCACCTGCTATGTTAAATAGCAAATAAAGAGCAGTAGGAGCTGATGCTCGTGGCAGAGATACCATGCTCTTTAATGCACAGTGTAATCTCACATTGCTGTGTAGGAAAGTATAATGACCAATTTAACAGCAGCAGCATTCCAGATCCTAATGTCATTTATGTCCTTTAGCATATCTTCCATTACATCAACTGCTGCCAAAGTTGATGTAAGAAAAGCAAATCTTCCATAAACAAACGTGATTATTCAGGAATTTGGTGGCAACTGGGCATGCAAAAGATACCTCCAAGTTCTTCCATACTTGTGTCTGTCTTCATTTCTGTGCTTTGGGAATGAAAGGATTTGTTCCCCAAGTTCTCCGAGCATGTCTTTAAGCCCAAAGCAGGGGCAAGGTTGGGCAAGTGACCCTTCCCTGCCTTCTATCTGGGGAAGGTATGGGCACAAGCCCATCTGTGTCCAGATAGGAATGAGAACTTTCAATACAGTCTCCCACATGCTGCCTTTAACAGCAGCAGTGATTCAAAGGGAGGAACCATCTGAAGCACAGGATCTGGTGCTCACAGGCACTGTGGGCTGTGGAGCAACTGAAAAGAGGAAGAAATCATCTCACTTCCTTATCAGAGTAGGACAATGAATAACAGGCCTAGGAATGTACTGAGGAGCCAAAATAGGGGAATGTGGGACTTGTCTTAGTGGTAGGAAAGTGCTCTGAAGCTGTCTCTGCGGCACTGAGGGATCACTTACCCGCAGGGTGGCTCTTGCAGCGTTCAGAGCCCACTTTCTGTGCAATTCCCTGTCCAGCTCTGCCATGGTCCAGGACCTTTTGCTCCTTGAAGGAGCCAGTCCTGGTCCCTTCTAGTCCTTGGGATCCTTCCGGGGGTGGGTGTTGGTGTCTTTGTAAGTCAGTTACCTTTTTTTTTTTTTTTTTCAGATCACTTTAAGATGATTTCCCCTATTAGTTTTAAATTCAAAACGCACGTAGACCTTTTCGGATCGATCGGGCAGTGCCCGAGGGCTTGCGGGGCTTGCGCGGCCCCCGGCGCCGTGAGGCTCCCGGAGGGGCTCTCTGCTGCCATCTCTTGGCGCGCCGGGGGGAGAGCGGACCCGCTCCTCCATTCACGTTGAATTTGAGATTCAGGTGCATTTTAAGGAGCCTTGAGAATCTTAGGAGACAATTGGAATAGGGGTACTGAATGGCTGCTGTCCTTACTTAGAGACAATAACCAACAAAGCTGTTTTAATGTGGCTTAACCAAAAAGGAAGCTTAGCCTATTTTCCACTGTCCTCTCAAGTTACCCTGCTCCAACGCTGCTGGAAGTTTAGTTTCCACCCACCCTTGTATCTGTAGCTACATGTAATAGCACCAGGAGATGATGTAGTGAGAGACAGGGTGGAAGCTGCAGCAATTCCACAGCCTGAGGTCAGACCTGTTTGTTGGAGCCCCAGGCCAAGGGATTTAAGTATATGCTGGCAGCAAGTTTTAAGTGATTCATACAAGTCAGGCATATGGAAAGATGTGTCACTCCCAGTATATTCACTGGAGCATGTAAGGAAACAGACAAAGGACTTTTCCAAGGATGTTGCAAGAATAGAGCAGGATTATATAAACATACAATATAAATATTTTGTTACCGTATTTACCCAGATTACCCAGTAATATCCTAAGTGTAACTCTGTAAATTGTGTTTATTTGCACTTGCATACGGTGAACCAGCAGCAGAGGATTGCAGCATTACTGTAGGTACTGAAGGAGGATATTGCATTTCCTGTGTTATTGGGAAAGAAGCCAGAAACGCTTCCCACCCCTCAGTAGAGTTCCTAGAGGTTTGAGTCATCTGTACTGCGAACATTGACTGAATTGGTTGTGTTCAGGGAAGGGTTTTGTGTTCCAACTTCAGGAGAAAAACTTTTTTAGCATCAAACTACTCACCAAAGCAGAATACTGCTCTTCAGTAATTAGCTGAACAAAAGTGGAAAACAGAAAAGCAACAGCAAAAGACTGCTGTGAGAATGGGGATAACAGCAAGGAATGAGGAATGTCAAACAGCATGAGAACCGTGAAGTTTGGGCATCCAGCAGCAGTGGAACAAGAAGCAGATATGGACAGAGAGACTCAGTGAGAAAAAAGATCAGATAGAGACACTAACTGAGAAGATAAGCTTGCCCTTGGTTCTTTCCCTCTTTACTGAGGCTGGATGAAGGTTGACTTTAATCATAGAAAAATAAAATGGTCACACTTGGAAGGGACCTTAACGATATTCTCATTCCAACTCCCCTGGGACACCTCATACTAGGCCAGGTTGCTGAAAGCCCTGTCCAGTCTGGCCTTGAACCTCCAGGGATGAGATGTCCACAGCATCTCTGGGCAACCTGGGCCAGTGTCTCACCACCCTCAGTGAAAAATTTCTTCCTGATATCTAATCTAAATCTTTCCTCTTACAGTTTGAAACCGTTACCCCTCATCCTATCACTATGCTCCCTGACAGAGTCCCTCCCCATCGTCCCTGTAGGCCCCCTGCGAGAATGACATATAGGATATTTTATCAATATAGGCAATTTCTAGTCAGCAAGCTTTGGTTAGGCGTTTGGGAGTCCTATCCTAGCATAGCCTAACTGTGAGAGAGTTCATTGTACCCATGAAAAGCATACTTGTGACTTTTATTTTACTAGAAGGCATATTTACTTCCTGTGTACAATTACTTTGTGACACATCACTGAAAGGGTTCTGGGCATCATCATGATTTGGTAAGTGTAACTAAATGTTCTTTGTAAATTTCATCATGTGTTTAATGACATGACGATTGTAAATCTCAATTATAGTGGATAGTTGTACCAAAATACTCTTTCTAAAGTCCCCGTGTTATAACTTATGCTCTTAGTGCTAAACTTGGGATGTGGAAATCATAGATGTTGAAATAACTGCAATGTAATCCATGAATACAAAAGTAGTTGGGAAGTGGCAAATGGACTCCTGGGAATTAAAACATATTTCTTGTGTGTTGTGCTAAGGGAGGAGAATTAAGAAGCTGAAATAGCAGAAGTTCTTCCCAGTGTGTTGGTTCTCAGTGCACTTCTGCAAATTGGAAGTCTCTTTATGTCGGAGTGGGAGGTGGACCCAGAGTAACGATGTAACCTCCATATGAGTATGATCGTTCTCCCTTTATTCGAGTTTTCACAGAGTTTATACAGACACACAAGCAGAGCACACACTAGCGACAGCTCTAGGATTGGCTTACAATTTCTGTTCACACAAATAGAGCGCTCACACAATTGGTGTAAAGTTCTTGTCCAAGTGCAGCAGAGTTTTCCCATCTCCTGAGCATAGTTCTGCTTATCTTGCTTACTCCTTACTCCCT
>BJBW01001249.1:721-33992 GCA_004320125.1 Scolopax mira | reverse complement strand
AGCAAATCGTGCCCCTTCTCACTCAGCCATTCCTCCACATCTTTAACCTTCACAGTATAGTCCTTGTCCAGTGCAGGAAACAGCATTGACCCTGTTCTTGGCAGATCTCCAGCATGGAAGCTGATAATGGATGGCGTGTCTGTACCTTGCTGAAGACACTTGCATCCTAAATTCATCTCTAAACAAAATGGTAACTTGGTCTAAACTAGTAAACAAAGGTAGTGAGTGACTGAGACCCTGTGAAAGATGATATAATCTGGAATGGCTGTTTGTGTGTAAGTAATGTGGAGCCTATCAAGCCTAATGGTTTGTGTTTCTGGTGTAAAGGCCTGAGGTTTTTGGAAGTTCAATTATCAATGTCCTGAGGATGGTTTTCTTATGGTTTAAAATCATAGAAGAGCATCGGGTCTCTTCTGGTGAAGGGTATAGAGGACAAGTCCTACGAGAAGCAGCTGAGGGAACGGGGGTTGTTTAGTCTGAAGAAAAGGAGACTTGGGAGACCTTATCACTCTCTACAACTGCCTGAAAGAAGGTTGGGGGGGGGGGGGGGGGGGGGGGGGGGGGGGGGAGGAGGGGATTGTCAGTCTCTTCTGCCAAGTAACAAGCAATAGGACAAGACAAATGGTCTCAAGTTGTGCCCGGCCAGGTGAGGTTCAGATTTCAGATTGAATATTGGGAAAAACATCTTCAAAGACAGTGTTGTCAAGCCCTGGAACAGGCTGCCCAGTGAAGTGGTTGAGTCACCATTCCTGGAGGTATTTAAAAGACGTGTAGACCTGGTGCTCAGGGACATGTCAGACTTGGCAGTGTTAAGGTTTATGGTTGGACTCAATCTTAAAGGCCTTTTCCAACCTCAATTTTGTTATTCTGTACAAGAGAAATTGAACTGGTTTAAGTGAGTAAAGTTACTCTGATATTTTCAAAATAAGATAGGACAGAGGATGTTTTATCTGGAAGAGGCTTAGCTACCCTTATTGCTACAAATAATACAAAGGAATACCCTGGTCATATTTTGTAACTAGTTTCAGGTTCCCCAATATCATCATGTTTTGGCAAGGCAGAAAGAAAACAAAGTCAGTAGCATGAGAATTGCATAGGATTAACACTTACTCTATTTTTCTCTTTCTATACCTGATTGCTGGGGGTGGAGTTGGGCTTTTTGATGGCACATGGGAACCTTGGTTTGCCTCTGAAGTTCAAGCAAATTTTGCCTAGCTAGTAAGTTTAAAAATAAGTTCTGTAGGCACATGACTTGGAGGTGCTATTAGAAACTGTTGTACCAGAACATCTTCCAAATGTATTACAATGATTTCTTACTCAATAAATCTTATAGTGTGAACTGGATAGTATTCCTATTAGATTTAAACAATTACTTGGGTTTTTTGTGCTTTCTGATCATTGCCAATTGGGAGACTTTAGTCCTGAAGGTAGGCTGGACAATCTAGTTTATTCAAGCACTGAATTGTGAATTTGAGATTCACTGGATTATAATGAATCAGCTCCAGGAAGAGGTACCATCTATAGAATGTGCCATTCCAGTGTGCTGTGCTGTCTCAGAGAACCTTAAATAAAGATGTGATTAGTGCGGTGAGATTTGCTGATGTTAAAGTTTGATGATCAAGTCCTACAAGTTCATTTTTCTTTTCTGACCTTCTTCCTCAATCTTCAGGGTTACTGACTTTTAATTCAAAGTTTTATTTGCAGCACAGCCTGTATATGGAAAATACAACAATTTTTCCTGTCGGCTGTAATTTTTGCTCCTTTTTTACTTTCTCTTTCCTTCCCATTTCTTTTTGTTGCCTTTCCTTTCTCCTTGGCACAGAGAATTGCTCCAATGACTTAATGAAGAGATGCTATTTCAGTAGGGCAACTGAACACCTCTGCCAGGACACCACTGACTGCCATGCTATAAATGGGCTAGTCTTTCACGCTCCAGGCAGATGTTTTCAAAACCAAGTGGAAATTTGTTTCAAAAAAAAAAAAAAAAAAAGAGGCATAGTATTAGTAGAAATGCAGTTGTAGGTAGAATTTAATATCTCAGACCTTCAGCACAGTGGAGAGTCAGTGACTGCACTAATGGACTTACAAATGGAGATGAGATTCATGATGGTTTATTGATTGAAGCAGTGAAATAAAGGAAAGGCTGGCAAGAACCTCAGGAAGTACTCTGATGGGAAGTATAAAACGGGCAGAGTTAGAAGCATATCTTCATTGTCTTGCAAAAAAAAAAAAAGCCTTCTCCAACACGTGTTCAGCCACTCTTTACTGGGAGCAAGAAAAAAGTTTTATCAGAAGGCATTGTGCCACTGTATTTCCGTAAAGTTGTGTTTTCTGCAGTGTTCATCCCTTACTGCATCTGATCCCTGTCCCCGTAAGGAGTGCAGACCCGAATGGGTGAGTGCAGCAGCCTCTTGGGAGCAGCACTTGGTGGTCCTTAGGAAGGGAGAGCTTTCCTCACCTGGGAGCAGAGCCATCCAGCTCTGTCCCAGGGAGAACAGTAAGGCCGACAGGATTAAAGTTTTCCCTCTTCCCCGCAAAGTCAGGGGCTGTCAGAAAAGGATTGACTGGTTTGATGGCCAACAGCTGTTTTAGCCTTGCTAGCGACAGGGTTCCATCTCTTCTTTTGACACTTAGTTATTCCAGTAAGGGTAAAAGTGCCTGCCAGTGCCAGAATCCAGGATGGGCAGAATATACACATCTTGGTCTTTATTTTAAGCCGTTAGTACCCTCTCCTTAAAATGATAGAAAGTCTGTTATCTCAGTGGAGGTCTGTTAATTCAGCAGAGAGTGGAGTCTGAACTGAGGGGGAAATTGAGGCAGAAGCACTGTCAGGCTGCATGAATGGAGAAAGAAATCAAGGCACACCTGACTTTCCTTCCATAGACCACTACTTTCCATTTTCACTCTGGAACAAATTAAAGGGATGACTGAAAACTGGTCCTTTTGGAGCAGCACAGCTCGAAAGCCCCTTTCTTTTTCTCCATTGTGTTACAGTGTTTGAAGGGTGATGGTGACTTTCTGCCACCCTTCTTTCAAGAAGTAAGTTGCAGGAAGCTACTGCCTTACTGAGCCAGGGGTACGTACAGAAATTCCAAGCAGGATTATGAACGCAGGACTATGATCCTATATAGAAAAAGACTAAGGAAGAGATAAAGAAATCTATAGGAGATAGATAGGAGATAAAAAACAAACAAAACAACTCTCTTACCCACCTTACCAGTTCTCCTGCACTGTTGTTCTTTCTCTACATCCAAAATTCAGATGTTTTGTGAAGCTGTTGTAAATGCAGAGTTTGTTTTGCTTTGCTCTCACAAGGATTCCAGCATCCCTTGTCCCACAGTAGAGCAGATACAGTATCTCCCTCAGAATAACTTTCTAGATTTGCTGAAAAATCTCATTCTACCATGGTGAATGGAATAGAATATTTATCTCAGTATTTTACAGACCTCAGTCTTTTCCAGACTCTTAAATACTTGGTTTGGAACGTGTTTTCCCCACATCCTTATGGAAATTCACCATACCTACGTGATGTTATGAAAGACCCGATTATTTCTCTGCTGAGCACGGTGCTGAAGTGCATAATCCCAGCAGAACTTATGGCAACATGTCAGAAACAGCAAGAGCTGAGATGTTGCTCTTGGTGAGCAAGAACAAGAGCCTTCACACAACCTTGGTCCCGTTTGAAGCTACTGGCCAGTGCTACAACCTCCTTTTTCCATTTTGAAGGGGTTTGGTTGGAATAACTGTCCCTGGCTTCTTTGGAGGCAAGGAAGAAGGAAATATGAAGCAGTTCAGTTTCCTTTGACTGCACCGACGTTACTGTGCAGGTATCAAAACTAGGTTAGCTCTCACTGTGGGTATTGTCATATGGATTTACTACTAATGCACTTCTTCCCTTGCCACAGTAGTGGAATAAGACATTTGCAAGCATGACCGCTTAAGTTTATAGGAATCCTTTCAAATTACTGTAAAGAAAAAATTTCTCCCTCTCATAAACTTCTAACCCCATTCTAAGGTGACTTATATGAGAACTGGATGGCATCAGTTCTGAACACTGGGTTACAGACAGGTCAACGCAAAAGCAGGTGGTGCTCTTGTGTTGTTTGTACTGCCCCCAATCTGTTTCAAATCAGAGCAATTTCTAAATTTACTGTGAAATACAGTAAGAGCCGTCATCTCTAAAAGGGTTTTTATCGCTAATTGTGATGTTCCCAGGTGCAGGTTCCCCTTCAGCCTCTGAGACCTGGGACTGAAGCCACTGAGTGAGGTTGGGCTGAGCGCTCCTCTGTGGGCTGTGCTGGGAGTTAGAATCCCATGGAGAAGGTGGTAGATGCTCTTTAGCTTTTGACCGCTAAAGCCATAAGTCTGGATGAAGGGTTTGTTTTTGTTGTTTAGCTGCCAAATGTGGTAGCCAAGAGAAGTCAAAGGACGCTAAGTTTGGGAATATCTTTAACCACACATCCATCACTGGTCTTTTTAATTGGATTATTGTTTTTTCATAGAAAAGCCTCTCATAAATCACGTACCTCTTCCATTCAGTAGTAGTTTTGCTTTTGCATTGCAGCAGCATGAGGCTGAATGGCTGGCAGAAAATCTCTTTGTAGAGATGGGAAGGATGATTTTGTGTAGGAATGTGTGTGGGGCACAGTGTGGTCACTTCATTGCTGCTAAATTCTGTAGCTGCAAAGATTCTGCCTACAGTGGAAGGGTTTTCTGTCAGGAAACCTCTCAAATATATGTATTGCTTTGGTGGAGGCTGTAGTTTCAGTCATTTGAAAATGGAAGGGCTGTATTGGAAGCACAGAGGGTACCTTCCAGCACAGGCTCTTCCAATTGAATATCCCTTGGGCACCCCAACATCCAAGATTGCTGTAGTATTTTCATTTGCTTCCTTTTATAAGATATTGTAAAGAACATGCAGTAGGTGAGAGATCGGGCTGCTTGTGCTGCTCCATGTGGAGGTTAAGGAACGGCGTATGTCTGTGCTGAGTGACATTGGACAAGTTGTGGTGGAAAGCACATGCGTATTCAAGGTTTTACCAGTCTGTCTTGAGCATCTTGTTTACTAGTGTGAGGCTACAGTCAGAATTGTCGGGTGAAGGGGCAGCTCAGGTATTTGAGACACTGTCCAGAAAAGCTTGTGGAGGGTAGATTTGATTACATCCTCTTTGGAGCAAAATGTAGATGTTAAAAGCAAGTTTGTGCTCTACTTCTTCTTGACCACCCGGAGGAGCTGGTAGAATAGGCTCCCCAAATGCCCCAGGTGCCTTCACTCCAGACTCTTTTAGACCCAGTAGAAGTGGAGATGTCTGTGAAAGTGCTGGGGTGGTTGTGTATGTTCAAGATAAAGAGCAGTTCCCTGCCTCTTCGTTTCCCACTCGCACTACTTTCTTGTTACAGAGAGGGCAGATACTCTTTCCAGCTCAAGGTCATACATTTAAGTAGTGTATTGCATTGAAGTAGGTACAGCAGGACACCCAGAAACCAATCAACACAGAGTGATTTGTAAACATCAGAGATATGTCAAAGTCATCCAAAAAGCAAAATTCTGCCTTCAGCCAAGAGGGAACCATATCAACGGTTCTCCATTGATGTTCTGATCTAGATGTTGAGATGCTTCAGGCAGGCCCCATCACTCACTCTGTACAGCGTGACCAACCGGTACTTGGCTGAGTGGTCAAGAGCCCTGGGGAGAGGTAACCCAGAGTTTTTACACCTTTTCCAAAGTGCCATGGCTTAGTTGTCCAATGCTTTTCAGGTAAGATGAGGGTAGTGAAGAGTTTCTGAGAACACAAATTTAAAAAGCAAAGATAATGCTGGAAGAGTGTGATAAATGTCAACTCTTGCCTCTCAAGACAATAATGATGGGCATGTCTGTGGCAGTACTAAAGCAGTCCAGTGGCTCTTTCTAGCTTACTTCTTTGTGAATAAGCAGTATTTGTTTCTGTGCAATATGAATAAAATATCTACATGGTATTTTTGATCTTTGGCTTAGAGCACAGAGGACAAACGTTGTACAGAGCCCTACATGGTCACTTTGGGGAAGTCAGTCTTAAAAAAAGCTGTCTGGGGATGGAGTAGTCAGCTGTACCACACAGCAGTTTATCCTGAAACAGGCAAAGGAACATGGATAGCTTGAGCTGCAGGAAAGAAAATGGAAGAGTGCCAAGTGCATCTCCCTGAGCTAGATTTTTTTTATAATATAGCATCTTTTGGTTACCTTATGGTAAATTCAATAACCACAAATGGTCACAGTGCATCATAGCAGGGAGACAGCACAGGTCCATTACTGAACCAAGAGAGGAAGAGCATCATACCAAAATACCAATACCACTTCCTCTAGAATTCATCAGGCTCTTGAGCACTTTTAGCTGTTGCCAACAGCTGTTTGCCCTCAAGAGTGTCAGACTGCACAGAGCAGCTACTCTCCAGATAACAGCTAGAGTAAGCAGATTCATTCAAGTTTTATTAACCTATGCTACAGCTTTGAAAGACTAGAACAGTTTATGGACTTCCACCTCTGCTTAGATACTAACAGAATGGTTGCAGAACTGAATTTAAAGAGACCACATAAGCCTGGCAGTTAGTAGGGTGTTTCAGATATATTGTGTCATGTATGGTCAGCTAATTGAGTGATATGATTTGGTGAGCACCAAATACAGCAAATACAAGAGCTATCCGAGTGATGAAAGAGCATGTAAGCAATTTGACTATTTTTCCCTCTCAAATTCTGGATTTGGGACTGTTAACTAATCACTTACAGTGCTGAACATCCAAAGTCCCTGAAAGTCTTTAAGATAAGGAGGAGGGGAAGAATAGGTAGCTATGAAACACTTATTTTCTTGGCTCCTCAGACATTGCCTGCTGCCAATTTTCACTGCTCTACACACACAAAGCTATTTGTCTCTTAATGCTAATCCCATACTGGGATTCACAAATGCTTCTTCCATGTGTCTGTAGGGATCAGGCAGATGTACAGAATTGCCATCAAAGAAGCTGTATGCTTGGGAGGAAGAGAGAATGGGACCAAATGCTTAATGGTGGGATTCTGCGTTCAGCTAGGAAAGGTAGTCTCAGTATTGGGACAGAAGTAGATATGCATATGTAGTCTGTAGTTCAGTGTTATGCCTACCCCAGAAAGCCTCCAAACTCAGCAGTGAGGCAATTTCACACTCCTGTGTGAAATACATTGAAGAGCTTAAAAGCCCCGATCTTCCCCGTGAGAAAGCAAGTACCGCTCCACAGAGGCTGTCACCGGAGGTTCAAGGCTGTGGAACTAGGCCAAGATAATTCCTTCTGTATGTTTGTCTAATTTCTGCAATCTGGTACTTTATAGCAGCCCTTTGAGGTAAAGCCTATACCACATCTCATAAAGCTGAACCCTTTGGCAAACCTTTGGCAAAGGCATTTTCCCAAGAATAACGTAAGCAAAGCAAAGTCCAGGAATTCCTTGGTACCTGGAGTCCTACAATTTACTGTCCCCGTGAGGATTTGGGATAATTACTCTCAATTCTATTTCCACCAGCTGCTATGTTTGCTATTTTGGTTTTGTTGTTTGTTTCTTTTTCCTGTTGTTCATTTCTCTGCTACACACATGAAATTTGCACATGTAGTATAAATTAACAGTCTAGCAGCAGTCAACACTTACTTGAATGTTCATAAACTGAAAGGACATGTACATATACCAAAACAAGCCTCAATTTCTGATATATTGAGAGGTTCCTTGTAAATGGTTCATGTTTGAATTCCTCTCTTAGGCTTGTTAGTAGATAAAACTTAAGCAGCAAGAAAATTTAGCAAAATAGCAGGACGCATCTCACATGCCCAAACATTTGCAAGCAGGGACATCTGTTGTGGAAAGCTATGCCCCCCCTCACCCCTTCTTCTTTGACATGTTTACAAAAATATTACCATTTCTGTATTTTGCTGTTGCTCTTACATCTCCAATAAATATCCAAGGAAGTAATGCCATTCTTGTTTCAACCTGGAAATCTAACAGAAAACGTGTGTTATCTTCAATGAAGTCTTTAATGCAGAGGCTGTAGTTACTGTTAAACCTCTCCATAGATGGCTGAAGGTATACAGCAGCAAGCTTAGCGTGTTAAAATGTTTGGTGTGTTCACCTCAGGCTACATTTTCAGTTCTGGTTAAAATCCTTTTAATTAACACCACCACATATATTCTGGAAGCAGGGATGAGAAGAAGATAGTATGACCAAGAGATATATCCCAAACATATGGGACATCATTCTGAGAGGTGAAGCAAAAAGAAAAATATTTAAGCTTAAAAAGAATTAAAACTTGATTTTTCATCTAACTGGCATTTTAAAAGTATCCCAGAAATGGTTTTATTCTGCTTTGCCTTTTGCCATTTCAGTGACATTCTTGCAAAAAAAATGTTCTGGAAGAGCACTAGACCCACCCTGTAATGCAGCAGGACCTGCACCATAATTATCTGAGGTTGAAATACGGCGTCTGCCTGCCTGAGCTCCCCTTATAGAAATAACAGTCAAGACAGTGAGATTCTTCTTTTTTTGCCCTATGCTTTTATGTCCAAATCTTCACAATCACCACCCAAAGAGTGTTTAACTTGCAGTTGAGGGACAAACCCCATGACAAAGGAAGAATACTTCCATGTAGGTTTAAAATCATTCAAACAAACTGTTATTAGTTACAAAGGAAGTTGGACAACCTAAAAGGCCAAGAGAAGTTTTTCATGACAGTGTTCTGTGTCAGCACTTTCTGATTTTATTATGTTGAATAGGGGTTTAGGTTACATACACGCTTTAGGTCTAGGTTAGAAGAGGACAAGCAATTTTTATTGTGTCTACTTTCTCTACTGTGCTTTGTGGAAAAAGGACTGAAATGTCTGTTTAATTGGTGAATAGTTTATTTATGGAACACATTGTAGTATTACCATTATCCCTAAGTAGCAATTCATTACGTCACTGTGTTTTCTTTCAGTCAAAATAGTTCAATTTTTTTCCATGATCAGTGGAAAATGTTGATCTTCAAAGTAATGGTCTAATCCATTGAAATCACAAAAATATTAATGTTTCCCGTTTTTCCTTTTCCCACTATGCTCCTTCTCTCTCCCTTATTTTCTGTGAGATAGCATCCTAAGTTATTTGTAACAGCCAGAAATGCTGTTTTTTCTTGGCTATGTTCTTTCCCTTTTTTCAGGGCTGCATGCCCTGCAAGAATTTAAGAAGCATTGGTCCTAAGAACATTTCCAGTGGTGGCTTGGAGTACTGTAACCTCAAGAAATCTTGGCCTCTTATTTCCAAATACTCTTAAGTATATTTTGGATTTAATGCTGTCTCACTTTTTCTTCCACATAAGAAAAGAAGTGATAAAGGAGATTGTTGTGTGACTGAACTTTAATCTCGAGGGACGCTTGACAGTGATCCAAAAAGTGGTTTGGTGATGTTTGGTTTAGAAAATTAAAAGGTAAAAAACCCCAGTGATGTACCCAGGGAGATGATCTAGGAAGCCTAAATCAGTAGTGTCACAGATACCTTCCATGGAGGCAGAACGAATAAATGCTAGTCCAAGGGGGTAAAGGGAATAAGGATCCTTGTCCTTTATACATTAATACTTTGTCTTGAGAATTCTTCAAGGTTTCTCAGTGACAGGTATTTCATATCACTCCTGAAACCTCAGAACATAAGAGATGAGAAGCAACCAAGGACATCAGAAATCTAGGCTTCCCGTGCAACAAACGTTTCTTCAGTCAAATAGGACTCATCACAACATAAACACTAGTAGGACACAAAGCTCTAACAAAACAATAAAGCATTTTTAGTCTGAAAATACTTACATTGCCAAATGGGAAATGTCTTCCTTTGTTGCGCAGCAGAATGTGTGACACGTGGAGGCCACATCCTGGTTTACTGAAGCTGAGATTTTTGAGTCCAGCTTTTTGAGGGAACCAGTTTAAAGTGTTAGCTATGCAAAAACTACCAGCTTTTCATAACATCTGAAAGCTGTTCTTATCACCTTATGGAGAAAATACAAGGTAAAAAGCTGATTCATGACAAGGAAAGAGCTGATGTAACGGGTATTTAGATTTTAAATCCATGAGCTCTAAGATGGAGTTTTTTCTCCCATAATCAAGTTATGAAGTGATGTACTCTTTAAGCTCTTTAGATTCTTGTGTCTCCTTAAGAGGAGCCCTCCTAGTATGCCAAGTAAATATTTTTTATTTATTATTTTTAAATCTTCTGGACTAGAGAAACAATCACTCATTAGCCCTCTGAAGGTACCCGTCAGTCCTTGATATACTGAGAACCATTGTGCCCTCCTTGCAAGACACCACTGATGAAATAATATCTAAATACCAGCAAAGGCAGGAAAAGGATTGAGAGTTGGCTGCTAGTAGCTCCTTCAAGTAGCAACCTAAGGATTTCAGTTGCAGCAGTATAACTTAACAGTTCTTCAGTTTAAAGGAAACTGTGGCAAATATCCAGGTAATAGCAGGTAGCATTTAGTGCTACCTAGTGGTAAGGAGCAGCTGCAACATCATCTTGTAACAGACCAGTTTGTTTGGGTTTGTGTCTGTTTTGAGCCACAACAGCAGAAAACCCAGCTATGTTACATGTCTATCTGTTCCATGTATTTTAACATTAGGCTGTTTCTTTTTGCCTCCCTTCTTGCCTTCCTTGCAATTTCAATTAACTTCCGTAGATGAGTGGTATTTCCAAAGACATGAAGTTCCTACAACTTTTGTGAAAAACCTTTAGCTGTATGTAGGAAAGAGACAAGCTACTGACTTCTGCGAGAAAGTTAAGTAGGCTGATTTCTACCCACCATTCTGATATATACATATCTGATATATTCTATTCTTAAATAGAATATTAAATATTCTGAGATACACAGTTATATATATGCACACATATTTTTATCTGTTCCGATATATATAGTAGGTAGAGATGATGAGTCATCCCCGGGACAGGTTGAACGTTGTGTAACTGCAGATAGATGTGAGGGAGGCAGGTAGTGTTGGGAGCATGGTAAAATCCTGGGAGTTTTGTGGAGCAGGGGGTAAATTCAGGAACACGGTGTACAAATCTGTACAAACAAAAAAAGTGTTATTTGTCCAGAGAAATTGTTCATGTGAAATAGGAGTACATACAAACCGTGAGTGGAATAGCACTAAGCATTAGTTCCTGGTGATAAAATTTAAAAGCAAATCTATTTTTTTAGTCTTTATCATTATTAGACTCTTTTTCAGATTAGGCAGTTATTGAGAATCCATGGCAACTTTTCCATTAGGCTGTTACTTTAGTATTTGAGTGAGGTATTAAAAGGACAAACAGAGACTGCATTAAGCTGTACAGCTTCAGCAAGACAGCACAAAAGTCAAATGTAATAAGGGAATATTTTCTTAAGAAGCTATACCTAGGTTTTTCTTATTCCTTTGTGAGGCAACTGAAGATGGCAGAGCTTTTCATGCTTGAGAAATAAAATGAATAAAGGCTTTGATTTTCACAGTTCAGTGTTG
The DNA here is from genome assembly GCA_004320125.1 of Scolopax mira. NCBI lineage: Eukaryota > Metazoa > Chordata > Aves > Charadriiformes > Scolopacidae > Scolopax > Scolopax mira. Next base: position 22,490 of record BJBW01001249.1, on the reverse strand, counting down.
AATCAGCAATGATAATTTGTGAACTTGTTGCCTGCTTTTGCGAGTGGCAAATTTACAGACAAATTCATTCATGCCATTTCAAGTTAACTGGCCAGGAAGGAACAAAAGAAAAAAGAAACCCTTTCATATAGATTCGCTCCTAATTGTTTTCTAATCAGTTTAGGTTCCATTTGTAAGTGGAGAAGCCCAATCAATATTCAGCTAGGCAAATGTGCTATGGAGGCAATCTCTCCTGAAGCCAAATAGGAAAATAATGCCAGCTTGCAGTGTCATGACCTATCTAATCTCACTATATTAACAATGCTGAATCTTCAATTTCACCATTGCCAGGTTGTCACAGCGCCCCTCGCTGTGAAGATGTTTTCCTGTATACTGACAGTACCTTACCTGCCTCCAAAATCAGGATAAAGTTTCTTCTTGATAATGCCCGCATCCTGTTTTTGAAGTAAACTATTCCTGTTTTGCCAACAGGAAAACTATGAAGGGAGGGAGGTTAAATTACTTGCTCAAGGCAAATAAGTTGCAGAATTCCAATGCCTTTGCTGTACTCAGAATTACAAGTATTCTTCTCTTGGGTTATTACATTAATTGTTTGATTGGTTGATTGAAGGACAGTGGCAATATTTTCTACGCACAGGCTTTTCTAATAAATCTGATTGTCTGAAGAAAAGCACTTAAAAATCTTTGTCAATATTATGTTTTAATAGTATTTGCATCTTTAATAAGTTGTCCAAAATCAAAATACTAATATTCACAGTAATCACAAATTTGATTTGTATTCTTAAAGATTTATATGTATTAAACTATCCAAATCCTCTAAAGTTTTCCAAGTAATCTAAATAACACTAATGCGTGCCTGGCATCCCAGAATTGATGAGCTCTAGGTGCAAAAATCTGCATTCTTTATTTGCATTTTTTATTTAACAGATAATTGTGATATATTTTGGGGCGCAGAATCTGTATTATTTCAAGCATTCTTGCTTGAATTGCAGTGCAACATTTGTTATTGTTAAACTCACAAACCTGCCCCAAGCAGAAAGCAAACTTTCATGAGGGATGTTTACAACTAATACTATGATGGGTTTTTGGTTTGTGGGTTAAACAAACTTTAGTCTTATTTTGTTGTTGAATAGATACTAGTTCCATAATATCAAAGGCATTCAGGGAAAGGAAATATGATCCTCTGAATCCGTAGCCTTAGAGATATTGGGGTGCTGGCCTTATCTTGTATTCTCTTAATGTTTAAAACCTGTTGGAAACCTTTTTCTGTAGTACTCAAAGTTTGAGAGACCCCAGATTTGGTGAGATTGCTGACCTCTGCCTGTCCTGAAGGCAGAACATTGCATCTGGATTCCTGATTTGGATTCATGTCTTGTATGCTGCTAGTCAGCTAATGGCAACAGTAAAGAGAAATTTTTCCTGTGGCCCCTGCAGCTGGATGTCATTTATCTAGAGTTCATTTCCAGCTTCTGAGGTAGCTGTTGACCTGGAATCTCATTCATAAAGAAGCAAAGGCCAATGATTTTAAGAAGCAGCCTTGCAAAATTCTCACCGTAGCAAAGAAATTCTTACAGGTCAGACTCAAGAGATAATAGATGACCAACATTATTGATGCCCTCTTACTGATGACATTGCTGTTAATGATACTCTTAACAACTGCTAATTAGTAGCTGGGCCATGAAGTCCACAAGCCACTGGAAGATATTTGGGAGAGGAATCTGACAGTTGTTAACAACTGCATGAATCTACCCAGCCATTGAGTAGTTTGGGGGTTTTTTTTGCCTAGTCCCTTGATGCTGATTCTTTTTCCTCTCCAGGCAGCAAAACCTGAGGTATGACCAGCAGACAGCGGTGGGCTAGGGAGCTCCAGGACCCAGGGTCACTGAAGATACTCAGCAATTCAGCCAGGAGCTCACCTAGGAACCAGAGTCTGTGATAGTCAGAACGATGGCCAGACATGGGTAAGTGGACTGTCTATCAGAAATAAATCACTCACATGATTGTTCCCAGACCACTCTTTAACAGTAATATAAACATAGACATTAGTTACTCAGGATGTTTTGACAATTATTTTCTTATTGACAAGTACTGTATGAAACTTTTGCATAATGCTTCAAGACGTTGAGTCAGATCTCCATCTTCATAGCTCCTGCAGTTTCCTAAGAGAAGGCACACACTCTAATTCTGACCAAAAGTAGAGTAACAGTGAATTTATTACTGTTATTTTGAATGAGAACACCACAAACTTTTTTGCACTGAGCCTCTGTATATTATTTCAAAATATTTCTGGAGAGTAGATGTTTGGTAGCACTGTGTAATGGGTCAACTAGAGATCTTCTGTGAAGCTATGCAAATGCCCAATTAAAAAGTATTAGTAAGGTTGAGAAGTCAAATACTTCCATGTTAGAAACTGCAGAAATCTTTGCTTGATCTAGTTTTTTAGGTAAAAACTAAATGTATGTTCCCTTCTTTCTTGGTGGCTAGCTGAGATTTTGGGGCCTGATTACAGAACTGTTGTTAAGCCTTAACAATTGCACTAGCATTACTAGGAAATATATTTGTAATGCAGAAATGTTTCTAATGATAGATCTTTGTTGTCACAAATTGGACATTTAATATTAGCTGATGTGGCTTTACCTTAATCTGAATGTTTCTGGGATCCCTTCTGTAATGTAGGTAATGTCCCCAGTCATCCCAGATGGGCATGTGAAGCTCTATTTTGTTCATTTGTACAAAAGCTTTTTATTATTGGAAAATAAGGAATAACAGAAATTTCAAAAGGGCATTTTAATTTTTCTCTTCAAATTGCAATGGGAGAAATGTTCAGTAAATAAGATCTTTGACCCTAATAATGAAGATTAAAACTATTAGATATTTGTTTCATAGATGTACTGGGTAAAATGTGGCTCTGTGGTGAAAAGTACACGTATAGTGATGTCATTCAGTATTGTATCCTTCATAGCAAAAAAGGGCCAAACCGAGCAAGATTTATTTCTGGTATTTTTTGAGTTTTGAATGTTTGACTTTGTAAACATAAGGTTCTTTTCTTTCTTCAGTGTGGTTCTGAAAGGGTAAATTCCTGGATTTACAAACCAGTTAAGTGGCTCCTTGCCCTCTCCCTCCTCAAGTTACATCATCTGAGTATTGACATAACCAATGAACACCATTAGAAAGTTTATCACTTGAGCTAGTACTTCATGGTAGCATTCCCTATCTAGCCAGGCAGTATCTGAGGGGAAGGGGGGTTGTATTACCCTTAGAAAATTTTGCTTTTAAAAAAGAAATGACAATTTAAGAAAATACCAGGTGTTATTCCAGATCTGTTCTCCAGTTTCCAGTCTGTCTCGGTCACTCTTGTCACTAGGCTCTGAGCTTGGGCTGTTCTGCTGCCTTCCTCCTCTTTGGGCTGTCTTTTTCTGCATGGATAGCAGTTCAGTCAGATCATGACAGGGAGCTGAGGGTGGTTTGAGCATGATCCAGAAGGAAGGAATTGTCAGGAACTGTATCTGCTAAAATCTGACTCTGTCACGGATTCTGATTTAGGATCCTCCCACCTACACCGACTTGTCGTGAATGAGTGGAACGAGCCTCACTCAAAAGCAGAAACAGCAATGTTTCATTGAGGCAAAAATAATAATTTGGCAGAGTTCAATAAATTTGATGGAATTTAACAAAGTTTAACAGTGGTTTATCAAGATTCGTAAGTTTGATCACAAGGTTCACCTTATTAATTACTGTGTGGAAGAAACATGCGAAGGAAAATCGAGCTAGTGTGATTCACACAGAGATCAGAGATGCAAAAGGGTAAGGAAGGCCCTACCATTGAGTCATGAGGTTCAGAGTTGGACACCTCTGCTTTCTCAACTCCTGATGGAGCCTCGGTGCGGCTGGGTCCAATCTTAGCCTCAGACTTGGACAACAGTTTATGACTAATGGAATTATTTATACAAAGTTTATAATAATTAACATTTTATAATTACATGAATTGGTAATGTTGCATTAGTACTAATTCAGCATGCCCTCAGTCACTTACCAAAGACCTGCCATTGGTAAAAAGTCTCTCTGCCTTGAGGAGCAGCCTTGAGGGGTGTCCAGCTCAAGAGGAGATCACCACCATGTAGCCACGCTGCCTACCAGGGAGTGCTCAAAAAAGGCTCACTTAGGCTGTCATATTTATGGAATAAAGAGGTTGGCTTGTAGTCAAATTGTATGTAATGGGAAAAGTATGCATGAGATTCCTTGTACCCACAAACTTTTCTTCGTTCCTTGATAAATGAATCTTGGAAAAGTCACCCGCTACTCATGTGTTAATTGCATGATTGATGTTCCAAACTCATGTGCATCGATGCTCACTGTGTCACTCTACTCCTTTGGGGCTTTTCAGAGAACAGATTGAAACTAGAGGAACTCTTGGCCCAACTATGGCTCAGGCCTTTACTTCCTTTGGAGCCTGTACCAAACTACTACTAGTTTGGTTAAGGGGTCGAGTGCATCCATCCCACTCTCCACTGAAACCTGTGTGTTGAGACTTTCATTTCTGCATTTTCTTTCCTTCTCCAGAAGGAGCATGGTAATTTAGGGGACAGTCAAGTGGATTATTCTTCATAAATTAGTAAGCATGAGTATGTAATGGTCACAGTTAAGAAAAGAGCTTTGATAAATTGTAGGGCCTTTTGAATAAGGGCAGTTAGCACAGAGGTAGAGACTCTTTTCTAAAGAGATTTACAAAGCCACAAGCCAGTGTAAACTCTGATAAATTAAAAGGTAACCTAGCTTTTAATCTGTCCCCTTCCTACAAAGATCCAGTAACAAGCCAAAAGTATTTCCTTCTTAACTGAAGGTTTTTCCATACATTAGGAAAGACACTTTATAAAACTCCATGGCACTCTTATTCAAAATTCATTAAATGATCATGATAAAAATAGTGTAATTTTCCCTGTACCATAGCAAAGTATTCACATGTAAAGAATGCTGTACTAGCCTTCCTTCTTGTCTTCCAGCAAACTTCCAGGTCCAGGGGTTTTTTTTAATTGTCTTCCAATATTAGCACTCAATAGGAGAAGTCCAAATCCCAAGTGCTAAAATGCAACATAACACACCACTGTGCTGTGAGTTGGTCCAAATTATGCAAACATACCAGCTGTTGCCAAACAGTTAGCTTGGCACTGGAGCCCAATTAAGTATTTATGCCCATGTAAAACACTTCCCAGAGCTCTGGCTTATATGTACAAAAAAGCCTTTGATTTAAACCAAAAATAAGCTTGTGAGGCAGGGGTAAGGGTGAGGAGGGAACCTTGAATACAAACCATGGCTTAAGCGTAAGGAAATTCTATGCTTTTAAAACTGCCATTGAATCAACAAAACTCCCATGAATGAAGAATTTTACCACCTTCTTTATGGCAGCAATATTTAATATTGGAGGCTGTGCCAGGTATGAAGGAGAGGTCTCTGCCTCCCAAGAAAAGGTTCTGTGTTGCGATTTTCATTTTTCAGCAGGACTGTCTTTTGGGAATAGGAAAGAGGGATAAAGCATTGGAGAAAGTAGGAGGGAACCGAAAGTGGGAAAGATGGTAACAGCAGGGTGTCCTTACTGGGAGGAGCCCATCTCTGTGCCTTGGTTCCTCAGAGAGTACCACTACCACTTGCTTTGTGCTTTTTTCCTAGAAAGTCCATGAACACCCTGTGCCAGTCCCTGGGTATCCATCTGTTGTAAAGGATGACCTAAGGCTTTGCCTCTAAATGCTGCTGTTATGGTAACACCAAGTGGGGAAGATTGATACAGAATGTATTCAAGAGCAGTTTGAGGAACAGGGTGAGTTAGAGGAGGAGAAGAATAGAAGGGAATTATGACAAATGAAATGAGTGTGGATTTACTAACAAAGAAGTGTTTCAGTGTCGTGTGAACTACCCTTTAGGGATCAAGGCAGCCCATGGAGTTGGGGCACTAGAGCCAAAGAGTATATTGCTTTGCATTGATTCTTTTATCTGTGGAAACGTAATAAACAAGAAGAACAAGGGGTTTATTTTTCATACCACTTAAGATCATCACAGCCATGCCTTTAAGTATCTTGTGTCTCCTGAAGGGTCTTTTCCATTTTCCGTGTAAGGGTCCTTGGCTATAGGTCTACTTCAGGGTGTTACAATGTCAGGTACAATTTTAAATTGGTGTTATAGATGTAGTCTGAAATATGCCTGTTTAGTGTGAGGGAAAGGTGGAGTATTTTTCCCGTCTGCTTTAGGCTGTTGATGTATCTCAGCAGCAGTTGGCAGCATCTATGTTCAGACACCTAAGTTTATGCTAAGGTCAAAATAGAAACTCCAGAGCTTGATGCAGCTTGCCTAAACTGTATGTCGACTTAGAGACACTCTATCTCTCCTACTGCAGTGCATTTTCGTTGAAAACATTTCTAAAAGATAGGCAAATAGGAAAAAAAATATATATACCTGTGTTCATGGTGGGTTTATATCTTTTAAACAATAGAATCATATAATTTTGTCTGGAAGGGATTTCTATAGGTCATCATATTCAACTTCCTGCCCAAAGCAGGGCCAACTTTAAAGTTGGGTAGAGCAGTGGTTCCAGCAGTGTGGAGCTAAGAGGAGCCTGTAAAATCCACCTGAGAACCAAGGAGTGGACAAGCAAGGAAAGGACTGTGTAATCTCTTTATCAAGAGGGCGTAATGGGACTAAACAGATAGAGTTCAATAATGGGGAATACTGGAATACAGAACTTTCCAACGCTGTATTAATGCACTGTGTTAAGTCACAGCTAATTGGCATTTTATTGCCAAGTTTTCTAGTATCTCAAACTGCTGCCTCCTAAATCGCATTAAGTGTGAAATGCAAGTCATATTCCATTCATCAAAACACTGCTAAAAGGCCAGCCTCAAATTGATTCCCTTTCGAAGTGAGCAAGGAGTGACTGAAGCTGAACTGAAACAGTCAGATGCGAGAATGGAGGGAATGCACCACGGAGAATGGAGTTTGGTGAATTGATGATATCCCAGTAAGGTCGAAAAGTTGTCTGGGTATTGTAACCATAAAGAACTGGAAGCAAAAGAATCCCCTACAGATACAGCAAGTCTGTGCAGAGGGGAAGGATGCAAAGGTTACATGCTCATGGTGAAGAAGTATGGTTTGATTAGCAAAAGCTCAAAAAAGCTGGTGGCATAGGGAAAAGGAGGAGTTTCCATTTTTGAGAGGAGATGCAGTGCTTGCTTCCAACGGGGCCCTGGCTCTTCAAAGCCAGGAGTGCTGAAGAGCTGGAAGGAAGTATCTGTGTGTAAATGAATGCAAACACCTAGTGACTAGTTAAGTATGCTAGATTTAAATAAGTGAATGTGGTGGTATTTTGGAGCCCTCTCAAATCTTGGGTGCCCATTTGCATTGGTGACCCAAAGAGGTTGGCAGAAAACCCAGAGTGCTCACAGGGTTAGAACCTGGGAAACTGAGTTCTTCAGCTATTTGAAAGCACCAGAGTACCAGCTAGGCAGCAGGGGCCTATTTCTGTGAAGGAAAGAGAAGGGAAGGGAAAGAGCCATGCCCAGGATGCTCAACAGGGAGTTTAAGGAAGAGGCTTGTGACACAACCAATAGCAACTGAGGAAAGGGGAAGGGCTTAGGGACCCAGTGTGTTGAGTCCCTCACACGAAATAGTTTAAGTGTTCAGTTTTCCCAACCATGCATAATATTTTGAAATCACTTTGCATTTACTTCTAGTATCACTGTGACATCTTTATTTGAGGTCTATGTCAGGAGACTATTTCATATTAATGAAATACAAAACATTAAAAATAGCAACATATAAAAACTTGGTATCAGTTATTTAGATCAGTGTCTAAAGTCAGATGAGCTGCTAAGAAAATGCTAAGAATATTTGGGTAGAAAATTAACTGATTAATGATCTCAGCTTAACATGTCAGCAGGATGCACTGTTAAAAATGAGTAGTGATACGAAACTCCAGATAACAAAGGAGAACTCTGTTCTTTTACGATGTAGAGTTGAAGAAAATTTAGAACAAGATCTAAAGAGGATGAGGTTTCAAGGAGTGAAGCATTACTACTTATAAAACAAGAATAATAAAAAATAAATTTGCTGAAACTGTATGATTGCCAAGCTGCTTAACATAAACATGTAAATTTTTTTGGCTGTATTCACACAAATCTGTTAATTTGGGATAGCTTCATTTTCCTTTTCAGGAAAAAAGATGGTTGGTATGATAATATTAAAAGCTGAAAGGGGGAACAAGGTTGCTGCATCCCAGTTAAATACAGGAAAAAAAATGTATCTTCAAGAACGCCAGGTCAGAGAGCGTTTGCCTCTAATGGTTTAGTTCACCACACTGTAAAGATCAGGGCAATTTATAGAACTCTGAGCTGCTTAGTTATAGCCTAAATTTCATGTGTGTTCAGTTTGGGTTTGGCACATATGTAGCTCTGTTTTCACTGTGTTAATTCTTCTCTTCAAGCAACCCCTGAGAATCTTCCACTGTCTCTTTCTTTGGTGAGTTACCAACTCCAAAGATGGGATGAGCTCAGATTGGAGAAGACTGGATTGTCTTATATTTTTTGACTACAGTAACAGCTTTGTCTGCTTAACTGTAGCTAAGAGGCAAAGAGGAGTATACTGTCCCTTTATTCTCTCCCATTATAGTCTCTGTAATAAGACATAAGTAAATTTGAGTAAAATATGGTCAAAACTGGATATTCAGGTATGTAAAGCTAAGCCACATCTGTGTAGATGTGTCAGCATTTTCCATCCCCAGAGCTATAGTGCAGGGAGCAAAGGCTTGTGCTTTGTGTAGGACTAGGGCAAGATGGCACAAATTCTAGGACTTCGGCAGTTGTTCAGACTGAGCATTGTAGGTAAAGATCATGCCTCATGGCCTGAAGTTCACAAAATTTGCCCTGAATTGGTAAACTTAAGAGCACAAGGTCCAGTGATTATCAAACATACCACAGCACAAAAAAAGGGAGTCATACAGGATATGCCTGTACACACTGATATGGTTTTAGTTCAAATATTTTTCTGAATATGATACTTTCTCAAAACTTCCCTGTCTTGTTACTTGTGATTATCATTCTTTAGCCAAGGCCATAAGCCACTGATAAAACATTTCAGTTCTCAGGACCCATTTCAGAAAACAGGCCTTCTGATGACTCTCATATCAACACATTTACAATGTTCCTATAAGCACATTACTTAAGCTGTATTTTTTAAAAAGCATGCAATGAAGTTTACTGCTGAGAATCGTTATTATGTGGATCTACAGCAAGATCTTTTTATGGTTTAATGTGTAGCTATCTGCTTCAGAAATACTGTGAGAAGGGAAATGTGTTGCAGAGGATCAATATCCTCATCTTGATCTGGGGACAGAGTGGCAGAGAACAGGCACAAGTTGCTCTTCTCATGGAGGCTACAAGTCCAGGACCAAGCTCCTGTTTCCTTCTCTCCACAGATTATCTGAAGTGGGAGGAAGATGCTCATTTTCCTTCCCATCTCTCTTCTCTAGCATGCCATAAAACTTGTGTCTGAATTCTCTTCCCCTAGAGACAAATTACTGTACTTTGCAGGCTTGTCTTTTGGGGCTGTCATTCTTAGGGGGTGGCCTACCTAGGGAGAGGTCTGATAACTTCTGCTCTCAGTTTGCTCACATTATCCTTTCCACAGAGGTTCCTGCTCCACCCCAGTGCAGGATGGCTTAGTTATTTGAAGAGCTCACAAACCATTGCAAATTATAGCTGACGTAACAGGGAAAGCTATCTATGCTAGTTTAGCATTCTATAAGCTATTACCATTCAGCTTGTACCTTTTAAAAATCTAAGGGAACAGTGTGACAGGCAGCTATGCACGAAAACCAAACAGCTATTCCTACCGGTCAGTTCCGTGTGTTTATGGCACCAGGCCCTTTCCCAGAACGACAGTAATTTCTAGAAAATAGTCTTGAGGGGCCTAAAAGGGGAGATAATGAGAAAGTATTTTGCTTTTCCCATTTCAACCCTCCTCTTTGCAGCATCTTGCAGTTCAGCAGTGCAAGGGTACCAAAACATAGTACATCTTCCTCCTGTGTCTGCTGCCAGAGAACATTGCTGGTCGATATGCACATATGCTGCCCCCTGACTGCTGCTGGGCCAATCTGTGTCCGAGAACTAGCCTTCCACAGCTGTTTTCAGGACAATTGCATAAAATCTGCTCTGAGCATTGCTGTCGAGCCAGAGCCACTCAGCTACTCAGGCTCCCACTGTGCCTACAGAAATGCTAGTAAAGGGGGAATTTTTGTGGCATAACCAATATTGTTGGCAAAGAGACAACATCCTTTTTGTTGATTTCTATTTGCTGTTGCCGGAATGTGTGCACTTTTAGCTGCGTATTCTCGAGTGGAGCATCTTTGTCAGAGGTTGTACTGGCAAAAGACATCAGGCAGTGTTAGTCCAGGCCTTACAGCTGCTGATGAGGCTGTGCTGCTGGAGTGCATCCACTTTGGCACTTCGCTGGTAACTGTGGTGACCTCCTGTCCTTCCTGCACACAATGGAAGGCTGGACTCTACCAAATCCCTTCACCTATTTTTTTCACGGCTGCATAAAAAGCTGTGGGAAACAAACACCACACACTTCTCATTCTCTGCTGGTCAGAATGTGCTGTCTACCCAAAGCAAAGCGCTCTGCTGACCAGCTGGATGCATAACTATTTCTCGTATGGTCTCTACAATTTTGCAGTTGGAATTGTTGACTCTCTTGAAATACATTGCACACAGTTATCTAAAGAAATTCTTGCCAGTTCAACAGCAACAAATGTTACAGAGAGGCATGACCTTATCAGCAGGCAATTCTCTATTCCTTGAAGCTATGAAGAGTAAAGTGCTAACCACAATTTGTGCAAGTTTCTGCAAAACCAGCACAAAACCTTCTCTGGGGTCTATCTCCAGGAATGATGTGAAATTTTTTCTAGTATGTTTTGCTGGATTAACTGAAGAACAATAATGAAATGCTCACAACCTCTTTTGGTTTCTGTTTCACTGAGGACATTCAGATTCTTTTTGTAGGTGGCAGCAGTAGTTCTCAGTAAGGTTCATGTTTTTCATGTCTGCAGGGAGGTTGTAGACACACACACTTGTACTGCCTTGTTTTAGTCTTGCTTCAATACAACATACATTTTTACAATTTTTCATTTCTCTGTCATGAATGAAGTTTAAAGCCCTTCCTTCCCCTACCTTTTCTTTCAAAAAAATGTCTACTTTTAACCTGGCAAGCCAGCAGCAGGAGGAGAGAAAGCCCTGAATTAAAATGTTCCAATGTATTGCAATTACCCATCTTGGCTTTTGTGTTTCAACAGCCTTAATTTTGCCTGTGGTTTTGCATTTCAAATTTTAACAAGGCAAATATCTCACCGTCAGCCTCGTTGCTGCATGATGAAACTGATGCAATAGTTTCCCATTGGTACAAAGCCCCAAACTCTAGGCTATAGTCCTTAAAACAGAAGGTGTGTGTCACTCAAAAAGTGGTTTTCCCTCAAAATTGAGCACTTCTATAATCTCTTCCAATTTCTAAATAAGCTAACAGTATGTCTGTATTAGGTAATAAATGACCACAGTAAGAGATCCAGAATAGTTCTCTGTATGGACACTGCTCTAGAAAACTAGCTTGGGGAGGGAGGCTTATATTGAAACAATCTACTCTGCATTTGAAGCAAACTGATTATTCCAAAATTAGTATTTTTTTTATTTTAGAAGAGTGTCCACACTGGAAAATATTATAATACATTTCACTGTACTGCAAAGCACAAAGTAGAAAGAATAATACTTCTATTTTAAACAATATCCAGTCTGTGGGAATTCATCTTATTTCAGGCTATTTCCATTGTAAGAATAGTATTAAACAGCCTGTTTCTCTTCAGATTCTTATCTTGGTGTTCTCAAAATCTGTTTTCCAAGAGATTACCAAAATGACAGATATGTGGAAAGCTTTAATATTTGGGATGGAAAGAGAATTTTTTCTTTTTCCATTTCTTAGGCGGCATAACTTTCCCTTAAGTTGGTTTGGTCCACAACAGAATCTTATGTTGGGAAGTGGTTAACCTTGTCCAGTTCCTGTGGAAAACAACAGATACTTCTATCTGTTTTAAACAGTGTTAAAGAAAATGATCGCTCACCTCTGGCTTCAGTAGCCTTTTCATGAAAATTATCATCAAAGCTAGGAAATTAATTTGAAATTTTCATTGTTCTTGAAAATAATGTTCCATATTTTCATAATTTCAGCCATTTCCTTAATTTTCCTTAATTTCAGCTTTAACTAAGGATATTCCTGTAACACCTTTCAAGCAAGAAGAAAGTATTTCCTTTCACTACAAAGTCATATTCTCTTAATTAGGGATAGCAACTTTAGAGTTAGGTTTGCATCACAGAGCACAGTATATGGACATCAGGTTCTGCTGTCATGCCAGATACTTGTTCCTGCCCTTTTCTCTATTGGAGAGTCATCAGGACTGACCCATGCTGCTGTCTGTGACAAAGCTCCAGCAAGGTACCTCTGTCACAAACATACTAATGCTCTCTGCAGTCTAACGAAGGAAGCTCATTGGTGATAAAAAACTTTACCAACGTGGAGAAAACAAGAAGGGACATTAAAAGGTTAGTTAAAAGAAAAGGCCCCGGTCATATTAAAACTCCAATTGTTTTAGCAACTGTGCAATAAATCAGAGGGAGAGATTAAAAAATGTGAAATTAACAGAAAGCTGCTATCTATACATTCAGTGTTTTTTCTTTTCTGTGATATATATTGTACAGGAAATAAGTTGTTGGGCTTCCTACAGGAGAGTACAGGTGTTCTGTGTTTTTCTTTAAAATATACACAAATTGGCAGGACTGGCTGGTCTTGGTTGGGCCCCATTTTACTGTCAGTGATGAATAAGTCTTGAAATTTCTCCTGTTTCTATCCAGCATCATCAAGTGGTTAGAAAGTAGAAATAAAGAAGGTAGCACTGCATCCTGCTAGGGAACGATGTAGAATTCTCTCCAGTAATTCTGGCTGCAAACATTTGTTGACCATAACCTTTCTTCCTCCTGACAAAGGAGAATGAGGCAGGATGGGTTTTTTTTATTATTATTATTATTACAGCAAACATATCAAATGGAAGTACAGAGCTGGATGAATTGTAGTGAGAGAGGAAGGAATCAGTTAACTGAAATTGTCAGTGTCCAGGAGTCAAATGTAGGGAAAAATTCAGCACAAGTTCACTGTAGCTCTGCTGCTTTTTTTAACCATTCAGAAATTTATTCTTACCTGCCTTGTGAGACTTAGTGCAGGTGAGACTTCTATGTTTCCACTAAAATCAAATAATACATTTTTATGGTGTTTTAAATTTTGATCCTCTATTTCAGCTACATATAGACTAATAGGCCAAATTTATTTTGTTTTTTTCCTGATATTATTTTTATGAGTCCTTCATCCCAACCTGTGTACTGCATTTGTATGTATTAGTCCTATTTTCTAGGACTTTTTGTTTGTACAAAAATTGAAGAGGCAGAAAACTGTGCCACCAGGTATCACTGATGCTCAGTGTACAAATTAAAAAAATAATTAAGAGATTGATATCCTATGAATAATGCCTTAAGTAGATCAGGCTTGAATTACATACTCCCTCATTGCAGAGACCGTGCTGGGTCTATGGTTATTTCCCCCGAGTGCCTGGATCAGGCTTAACTGATGATCCACTCTGGAGCTCGTCACTCCTTTATCTGTCGCAATTTTAAGTCACCGCTATCAGGTAGAGTTTGGGTAGATCACTGGTCTTATCTCTCTGGTAAGATGCCCTGTGGAGGTTTAGAAAGGGATTAAAATGCCACCTAGGACTGAACAGCCCAGAAAAGTCAAGCAGCCTCACACTACAGCCCTACTGCTCTGCATTGGCCACACTGTTTTCATATCAACCTGGTGGCATTTCAGCCTTTCCTCCCAGTTTTCTTGTTGCTGTGGCCTAAAATGTTTCACACTCAAGCTCTTTTTATGGTAGCTTTTCTTTAATTATAAATGTTGTGGACTTAATTTTGGTCTTGCAATCTTCATGAAATTCCTTTTCCTCGTGCTCTGCAGTGTTGACTTTTATAAGGACTGTTTTGCTGAGATGCTGACAGTCACGATCGCTGTGATAAAACCCACTGTGGAAAATCCCTAGGATTTGCAGCATCAACAGTGCTGGGAGCCCTGGCCGAGCACACTGGTCAGTGCTGGGCCACTGCACTGCACACATGGGCCAGTGGCAGCACGAGGAAGCCCCTGAGCTCTTGGTTCTCCAATGTGCAGCTCCTACTATGCAGAGGCAGCTGGAATGTGAACATCTTCCTATTTCATTTGCCACTGAGCTATTTTTATGGTGTTCCAAATATCGTGAAATGGAGGAGTATTTTTATTTCTGCACTTTTTTTTTTACATTAGAGGATTTTTAAACCAGAGGCTTTTATTTATTCAGAAAGTATTCAAACTTTTGTTGGCCAAGTCTGAAGCTCTTCTGCTACGTTGCTTGTAGAAGCAGCGTAATTGAAAGAGCTGATCCTGTGGACACAAGACAGAAGCTGTGATTATCCATAGCTTGGCTTTGCCAGTCAATTTCTTTTTTTAAAAAATCCATTAAGCAGTACACTTCAAATTCCTTGCACTTTTCAGGTGGTTGACTTTAGTCTAAAAGCCTTAAAAGAGCCGAATTGTGCACATTTCCAGTTTAGCTGTACATCTCTAAGCATATGATTGCTGTATAGCCAGTTTATTTCATAGCTTTCAGCTTATTCACTTCATTACATAGCTTCTTAATTTGAGGCTTAGAGGGGAAAGTGATTAGTTACTTTTGTCCATGTGTCTCAGTTCTCATGAACTTTAGCATCCCCAATTTTCTGTTCACCATTTACATCAGCAAGGAGGGATGAATGCCTGTTCTAATTAGTTCTTTCCCTGGAGGATCACACAGAGATCTCAAGTCATAGTTCTCTAAGCACATTTGATTCAGAATGCAATTTCCAAACTCAGTTGTCAGTTTTTTGATCAAGATCAAGGAAACAATGGTATAAAACATTAAGAAACAATGCATGTGCTAACAGGACATTTATATATGCTTATGTAAGTCCCAATGGCAAAGAGACAAGGATCTTCCTGGTGGATTTACTGAAGAGCATAACAATAAAGCAAAATTCTATTTTCAGTACTATTTAGATTAACATGTATGACAAAAGAAGTCCATGCCAGCAAGCGTGGCTATAAGGCAATCTTAAGCTTCATGTCGCTGCAGAAAGTCCCTAAGCTGTTCATACAGAAGTTATTCCAGCATCACTTTCTGTCTCCACTCTTCTTACAGGTGTAGAAAAAGTCAACAGGCAGAAACTTTGCCAGCTGCCCTGACATCCTGCCATGGAGAGACCACCAACCTAGTGTTTCTAGATAGGTGTCACACTGATGTCCCTACCAGAAGCCAAGTGTTTGTGCTCTGAAGGGGTTTAGAGAGCAAAGCTGAAAGGGTTACACTTGTTCCCTGCTAAGAGGCATGTCACAGGGGACAGCTGCTGCGGGAGAGAGAGTCAGGGGGAAGTGAAATCTTGTAGAACCCAAGCTCCCCTTACGTTTATTTAATCCCCATGTACCAATGGGTAATAATGCTAATAATATGCCACCAATAAATAGGCCTGTCCTTTCCATCAAGCCCAGACAGCATCTTCTTGCAGCTGTTGCAGTGCAAGTAGGGGAAAAAAAAAGCTTGAATAAGGAGCAGCTGGCACATTGTGCCTTCTCTGTGGACCCACAAACTCCTCCCTTAGCTAGATGAATACCTTAGAAACTGTATATGCTTCAGCTGCATTTCCAACTCCCTGCTTAAACTGGCAGGCATTTGTATATTTTGAGAGATCAGCTAAGGTCTTTCCAATGTTTCAAGGTCCTGACAGACATTTGAGTCTGCCATCTGCAGTTATTAAATGGCAGCGTGTATGTGCAGCTTTCATAAATTCAACTTTTTCTTCTGCCTGCCTACAGGAGGCCTCAAAGCAGTGAGCTGCAAACAGTGGCTCACGAGGTAGATCTACTTCAACTGTCTTTCCTTTGCAAGAGAGAAAAGACGATCGTTAGGTAATTAGCTCTGTTTTACCAGTCATATGTTGACCTCCTGCTCACACAGATGTTTAGATCCACAGCGTCCACATGAGAAGAGGGAGTGGAATGATATCGTAACCACATAGTCTATGAAAGTAGTTCTAAAACTCAGATTTGATCTCTGTAGCTGCTGAAGGTGGGTTTTCCTTTGTTTAGGACAGCTGTTAGCAGCTTCCCTCTTTTGATTCTTCCCAGGGTTTCTGAGACACTCATTGGTACCTTTCAAACAGCAGACATTTCTAGTGGCCCTGAAAAAGTAGCGCAAGAGCCTGAAATCAGAACCAGGCTTCTTGCCAGTTCTGATGGATTTTGGCACCTTCAGTAGTCACTTCCCTGACTGGGATGAAATCGTGTGGTAGTGGGGGAGCCCCATGGTGGTGTGGCTTAACCTACAGCACGAGCACTCAAGCCACAGAGACCTTACACCAGTGCTTCCAAACTGCTTCGGGTTTCAGACTAGGAGTACACACACACATATTGGCAAAGCAAATAAGAGTATCGGGTGCCCACTCTTCCTAAAAAAGCAAAAAAAACCTCACTCTAGTTTGGAATAAACAAGGTATGTGGTTTGTTTCAACCTAGTTGGGGGAGTAGGGAGCTTATCCTTGCTTATCCTTGAGAAACAAAGTAAATACATTCTTTTCTCATAATGGCGAGTAATAGAACTTTGTTTAAGGTGCCTTTATCAAGGTATTTTTTAGGGATTGCAACTGTTTAAGGAGGATTTTTGTACATTGTGCTTTGATTAAGTAAGTTATGCTCGTTCACAGCAAATTAGCGTGACTTCTGTGCTGAGAAGCATTTAGACTTCCCCTGTCTGATAAAGCTACCATTCACTTATTAGCTTTTGAGATAAGTATTTCATTGAGGTTTTGGTGGCAGAGGTGGTACATGGTTTACATGTTTTCTACTGCTGTTTCCTCATGCGAGGCTGTCTGTAACAAGCTGCACTCTTGCTGTGTCTGAGTTTGTCCTCACTTCAGTTTTAACTCAGATATTGCTGATTTCTAACTGCAAATACATAAACCGTGAGCTCAGGTGTGTGTTAGCAATTTCCACCCAAGGTAATGGACCCATCCCATCACACAGGACTAAGAGCTAACCCAAAGTGCTGCTTGCTCTCACTGTTGGTAACCCTGTGGATGCTGGCTAAACTGGCAGAAGGCTTAGACCCTTAGTTCTGCAATGACTTGGAAGGGCTGGAAAAGGGGCAGGCTGCTCTGGTGAGAACAAAACAAAGCCCTCAGAAGTCCCAGGTGGACACGGTGTATTGCACTTTGCTGTAAGCCAGTAGAGCTTTGGAACGGGAACGTCAAACCAAGGCCACCACTCTTAGCTTCTCTCCAGGGAAGCCATAGCCCCTGTGGGATATAAAGCAGAATTTTATTAGATCTTAAGGTAAATATTTAGGCATCCAATGGCCAGCAGCAAGCAATGATAAAATACTTTTCAACTCCATTTGCAAATTTTTGTTTATTTCGTGTTATCTGTAAGAGGTTCTCTAATCTTTGTATCTCACTCCTAGCAACGTCTCACCATGAATAAATCATGAGCACTGACTTGGCTCTCTGGGAAAGTGGCTGTGTGGAGATCAAGCTTAGGTAACTTAGCTGGCAAAACCTGACCTCAGTCTAATTTATTTTATAGTGAGAATTCAAAGTTAATGCTTTCACAAATACAGGTTAGTGTGGGGAAATAGACCAGTGGGGAAAATAGACCTTTCAAATATACCTGGAGATGATCTCCAGAGGTCACTTCCAACCCCATATCATTCTGTGATTCTGTGAAGGGACTTAGTCGTGTGAAAATCACTGAAAATCAATGGACTTACGTCCTTCTTTCAGAGGAACTGGATTCCTCTGAAAATGCCAAACATTATCTTCCCCTTTGCTTGTATTAGAAGAGGTTTTCTCAGCCTGACGTAGATCTGGAATAGAAGGTAACTAGATATTTTATGTTAGTATAAATGAGCAGAATTTGAGCCGCTGATGAAAGCTGGTCTTCTGTCTAGTGTCAAGCACAGAATGAAGGAAATGATATTGAAAAAATTAAACACATGGAGTCCCTGTTGAGGTTTAATCTCCTAGCACCTAAGATGTGGTTTATTTTTCCCATCGCTTTTTAAAGTTTGAGCTTGTATCAATGCAGACTTAAATACATGACCTTCAGTCACTTGATTTTGAGTTTCTGTAGCTTTTGGCATGTTTTTTAAATGGATACCTAAACTGCTTATGATGGTTAACTGCATGGCTGATGTAACCTCCTTTGCGCTGGGCATGAAGGTGATGTAAAATGTTATGAATTCAGAGATCTGACACTTGGTGGGGGAACAAGGGACGTTTGGCAAAGTGCAGTATGAGAGTTTCCATGTGACTTACTGGGGGCTTCTACAAACAGGGAGAGACAGCACATCCCAGTGTACACTTGCAAGTGGCTGCAAGTTAAGCCGTTGGATGACTGAGGGTAGGATTTATGCCAGGAATGGATTTTTTCCAGACCAGGATGCAAAGGATGAGGTAGACACTAAAGTGTCAAAGACCTTTGTCAGTGGGCTAAGGGGAGGTCTTCTGTTTCTATTTGCCTAGAAGAATGCAGAGAGAGGAAGTCTGGAATGCATTTCCCCCAGTCCACAGGTTAGAGAGAAAAATAAAAATGGTGGGTTTTTTTTTCCTCTAAACTGCTTTCGTTCTATGTAAACATTTAGTTTTTAGGCAGCTCAGTGATTGCAGATTGTCACTCTCACTGCCCCACAAGAAACAGCTCTCCTCCTGTGGAGCTGGTCAGACCTCCTGTGATGAATCCCAGGCAAGATGTAGGAAGGCCGAGGGAGGTCTGGCCTGAGAGTGGCAGATTCAGCTTTGGAAGATGGGTAACAGCGAAGCACACACTCTAGGTGAACACAGAGAGCAAGCAGGAGGTAGCAGTAGTTAACAGGAGGTAGCAGTGGCAACTTGTATTTTTTATATTTCTCATCTCTTTCCACTGTTTTTTCCAATGGAAAGGCCGGGGAAAGAGGATATTTTGTTATTTTAACTCCGCTCAGATCTTCTCTCGTCTAAGAAACACGCTGGTCTAAACAAGCATTGATGCAGTACTTGGTGTTTAACTCCCTGTGCAGCAAAGAATGAGTCTATCATTGGATTCAGTGGAATCTTACCTTGAGCATAAATAGGGATTGATTTAAGTATTTGCTTATGTGAGTCATACCTGTAAGCACCTTTGAAATACCAGCATTTCAGAGCAGCGAATAGAAATTAGGAGGGAAGGGGTTGACAGCATTTCAGTAATAATAAAAGCTTTGGTGGTGCAGTGTCTCCCGGGGGGCTGTCGGGTACCTGGGGGGGTGGGTGCACAGGCCTTCCCTCTGCTTCTAGATGGAATGTGCTGAAGTAAAGAAAACAGCACATTTTCTGCCATAACTCTGTATTTTCTTTTGTGGTCTGTTTATCTTTCGTGGGATTGTATTTTAGTATGTTCTTTCATAAACTAACAGGCAGTGTACTTACCACAAATATAAATCAGTAACGAAATCCACTGGAATATCTCCATCTGTATAGCTAAAGAAAAAAGCCAACAAAATGTTTATATCTTACAGTTAAAACAATTCATTAACAATAAATATCTCCTGTAACCAGAATTAACTTAGTGGTTGATTTCTTCGTAGTTCTGTCATTTCTAAGTATTTATACCTTTATAACCGCAGGCAAACATATTGGAATCCTAAAATCTGCTCTGTGTTTTTTATGGTGCTGTGTATAGTCCATGTATGTAAAACTCACGTAATGCCTCTAGTTCCCAAATCATGATATAAATTTCAAACCTTTAAATTGAGTTTATACTGTGCTTCTGGATGTAGCTGAACTTTGTGTGTAAGAATGACATCATTGTTTCTGAAGTTACCAGCCTACGTGAAAAGAGGAAAATGAGAAGCAGACTTTTTAAGATGAAAATATCAAACAAAATAAATGATTTGAACACAATATATGACGCTTTTGGGTGCTGTAAACATTTTATTGTTACTTGTTTGGGAAGAACTGCATAACTCACTGGGGCTCCACAACTCGTGAGTAATGCAGCCATCTCAAAACCTAGCAGATTTATCAGTCACCGTCTTCAAATGAAAATCTGGGATCTCATTTCCTCCTAAGCCCTTATAAATTTGACCCATTGTTTAACAATGGCTCATCTGCATGTGCTTCCCTACACTTATATAAAACACAACTTGGACTGAAAAAGTGCGATCTGATGGGAATATTTTATGCTGGAGGGCTAAAATCTACTTGTGACTTCTACTTTTAAAAAGCACCAGAAACTTAAATGTCACCGATAGCAGTAATTACAGGAGATGGGGTATTTCACTTAGAGATTTGTTGCTAGAAATTAACAATTGGTTTTTTTATTAATTCTGTACAGGCAATTACTGATGTCTAGATGAAGTGCTAACACAACTGCCCTTGCCTTGACCCTCCCTCTGCTCTTTGACACAGGGCCATGCTTCACTCTCTCTTTACAGGTAGTGGGGAGAGTCACCGGGGGATGATTTTCGGGGGTCGCCTGGACACTTGGTGGCAGTGACCTCCATCTGCCTTTTGGCGCCCGGCTGACAGACCAACTGCTGGACCCTTTCTGCATCTTCTGGAGAGGACCCTGGTGGAGGTAAGGTGGTTGAGCCTGGCTGTAAGCACACGGGCCTCACGTGCTGCTCCTGGCAGCAGCATCTCATCCTGCTAATTACTAACCTACCGAGGCTGCTGCTGTCAGCCAGCTCCACACCTGGTGGTGGCTCCCAGCTCCTCCAGTGCTTTCCTTCATTTGCGAGATGACTCTACTGCACAGGAATTCTGCAGCAGCACCGCTGCGGGGTGGAATTCTGCCTGAGAGAGCAGCAGAAAGCATTTTGCTGGGAAAGTTTTCTGTAAATAACACCTCTGTTGGGTTATCGCCTCAACTTCACCTATTATTATCATTATTATTAATAATTATTATTTCCAAATGATGTGGCCGATGGTGTGCACAGGCTCCTGCCTGCTCCTCACAGACATCATTCTCCTCCGTGATGATGATGATCATTCTCCTCCTCTCCTCCGACCAGAGGCTTGTGGTGTCCCATGCGGTGGCCGCAGACACACGGAGGGAAGCCCTAATCCTATGTCCATGCAAATTTTCCTCTTATTAATAATCGTTCTTTCTAAACGGGAGTAAAAATCCAGCTCCCGAGGAGCACCAGGCTCCCTGCTCGGGGGGTGGCACACAAAGACCGCCCCGGCAAGCGGCGGGGCCCGCAAGCCCTGGCCGGCCTCGGCTCCCCCGCAGCGCTCCGCCGGCCCCCGCTCGAAGCGCCAGCGCTTNNGCGGGGGAGCCGAGGCCGGCCAGGGCTTGCGGGCCCCGCAGCCGGGCGGGCTCGGGGCGGTGCGGGCGGCGGCGGCGCTGTGCATGCCGGGCGCGGGGCGGTGCGGGCAGGAAGCGCTCGCTGCCGGCCGAGCCCAGCCCAGCCCGTGTGCAGCCGGCGGCGGGGGCGGGCGCTGCCGTGCCGGTTGCCGCTGGGGCTGGGGCACGGCGGAGGCAGCGGCGGGATGGGGTTGGCTTCCTGAAGCGGGTGTGTGTGTGGGGAAGGGAGGAGGGGGGGGGGGGCTTGGGAGGG
>BJBW01001248.1:28296-76974 GCA_004320125.1 Scolopax mira | reverse complement strand
GGACACCTCCCACCAGAGGAGATCTCTCAAAGCCCCATCCAGCCTGGCCTTGAACCCCTCCAGGGATGGGGCAGCCACAGCTTCTCTGGGCAACCTCTTCCAGTGTCTCACCACCCTCACAGCAAAGAATTTCTTTCTGGTGTCTAATCTAAATCTCCCCTCTTCCAATTTAAAACCGTTGCCCCTTGTCCTGTCCCTGCACTCCCTGACACAGAGTCCCTCCCCAGCTCTCCTNNGCTCTCCTGGAGCCCCTTCAGATATTGGAGGCTGCTCTAAGGTCTCCCTGGAGCCTTCTCTTCTCCAGGCTGAACATCCCCAGCTCTCTCAGCCTTCACAGGAGAGGTGCTCCATCCCTCTGAGCATCTTTGTGGCCTTCTGCTGGACCCATTCCAACAGGTCCATGGCCTTCCTGTGCTGAGGACTCCAGAGCTGGACTCCAGGTGAGGTCTCACAAGCACAGAGTAGAGGGGCAGAATCACCTCCCACGACCTGCTGGCCACGCTTCTTTAAGCACAGCACTTTGAGTGTGTCCAGCAGCCAGTTCCTTATCCACCAAGTAGTCCATCCATCAAATCCGTGACTTTAGAGACCAGGATGTCATGCAGGACAGCATCAAATGCTCCAACACTTTGCATAGGTCCAGGTAGATGACATCTGTTACTCTTCCCTTGTCCATCAAGTCTCGTATTCCGAGACATTTGGTTTTTTCTCCACCCTGGCTGTGGCACAGGAAGAGTATCCCAACCTCATCTCCCATCACTGAGAACTGATAAAAAATAAATATAGCCTTATAAAGGGGCTATTGCCTTATCCCCACGTGGAGGGTGTTGCAGCTTTGCACTGTCTCACGGATCCTATCTGGTGAGGACTAAGGGTTACTACCACTCTCCTCCTGGTTTTGCCACCAGCATTATTAGTAATCTGCAGCAGGCAATTCTCTCCTGCCTTTTCCCTCATCAGTGGGCTCTCAAAGAGGACAGAAATTTTAGCAAAGTGCTGCCGCATTCCTGGTAGCCTTGATGGGTAATCAGGGAGAAGCTGGGCGATGTGATGGCATCCCTTCCTACCTGCCACTAAAGAGTATATCTTTTATTGTGAAACCACAAGGTGTGGGTCACAAACTATTCAGGAACCTAAACCATCTCAGGCTCATGCCATTTCTCCTCATATCTGGCCTGTATTTTGTGTTTTTCTTCCGGCATCTCATTAATGCATTTCTACCCCTTACATTTATGCCTTTTCAAACATTTTCCCTCTTCATCATCGTTCAGTTAAGGTCTGTATCTCATCCTCTATAGCTTTTTCTCATGAGTCATTCCTATAGAATGCTAGCAATACTGTTATACGCTGAGCTCCCTCCAGTTTTCCCAGCATCTCCCTCGTAACAGCTTGCCCAAAAGTGTAATCATACTAAAGCCATAATAAACAACCGTCTCTAAAATGCTTTTGCATACAGTGTCTGAAACTGAAACGACAGCTTTGTTCTATGTCACTTGCCACTTTGTATCTAATTTGCTGTCAGCTATTACACATATTTTAAACTATTTATTAAACCAGACATCTTTTGAGTTAGTGCATTTCAGATTATTTCACTTAGATATGCAAAAACCCATTTCTCCAAGTTGAATTCAATTTCTCTCCTGCATATGTAGTTCCTTTCATATAATTTCTGTGTTCCAACTGGGTTCTAACTCTGCATTGCCAATTCATTCCTTTATCCTGGTGCTGGTTATCCTATCGTCAATAGCATACACTTGAACAATAAATGAATCTATCCTTCAGATTATTTCAGAAACCAGAAACTGCCAGTCAAATCCATTTCCTCTATCATTATCCTTTACTGAGGTGTAAGGACATAATTCTTATTGCATCTCTGTATTCAATAGGGTCACTGAGAAAAGATTAAATTTCATAGTTTAGATGTAAGTGTAAACAGCCCCACTACAGCCATATCTTCATTGCATTAATGGAATAGAAGCCCCACTGTAATGAAACAAACTGTTTAATTAGGCATATAAGCGTTTCCATTTTCCTTTGAAAGGTCCTTCTCTTCAAAAAGAGTCAGAGAAGATGGCACCTTTAAGGAATACCCTCATGAAATTTAGTAATTAGTTTTTGTTTTTTTCCCCCGCAAGCCCTTTGAAACGGAAGAATTACCTTCTATTCAGAAACTAAATGCATCTGAAAAGCAAAAGCAATCTGGGAGCAGCTAAGCAGCTTTGCATAGCAGATATATTTGGATTTGGACCACGAATGCAACTACAATTTGAAGACAAAATGGCTGCGTTCAACAACCACGGCAGCAGCCTGTGTAGGACTGTAGAAAGCAATAGTCAGAGCCCCAGGAGAAACCAGAAAAATATCTGTACCAAGAGCCATGGGGGACAGGAAAGTCAAACACCAAGTGCGGGTGGGCCACCCCTTGGCCAGTGCCTGCGCCCCTCCCTCACTGCCGAAATCTTCACCCTTCAGCGTGGAGAAAGGTGTTAGCCAACAAACCCGTGCCTGCCTGAAGGAAAACGAGCAAATGGTAAATAAAGCATCGCCCGTGCAAGATCACGGCTCAGCCACTTGGGTGGTCTCAGCCCTCATTTGTCTTTTCCCATCCCCTACAAAACACAGGAGCTGCCGTCAACTGCACCACTTCGGGAAATCTGCTCGCTTCATTCACAGCCCGAAACTAGATCCAAATCCATGGGAAAAAACACGGGAATATTTGACTCAGCCAGAAAAGGCTTAGAGAAAGCGTGACATTTCAGCCTGGCATTTCATTTTGGAGCGCTTTGTCACCAGCCCTCGGTCCTGATACCACTTCTTCCAAAGTCCCCTGCCCTGGCAGCACGCTCTGCCATTCGCAGATGCCGTGTCACTACACGCTCTCACCGTCCTGTGGTGACCACGTGGAGCCAGATCCCAGGTGCTAAAAGCACACTGTCCATCTGCAGTCAAAGGAATGGTCCCGGGCCCCGAGGGCTGAATGTGTATTACTCCATCGTGCCAGTCTGGATTAGACCAAGCAGCAAAATAATCCAGGTCAGCCATGGAGGTACAATTTGTAAGCCAAGAGCAGCCCACCCACTGCTTAGCAAGCCTTGAGGTGTTTCTTTGCATCACACCAGAGGAGAGCATTAAAGGGAATAAATTAAATGGCTTTGCAGAGATTTATGGAGATTTTCTAATGCAGAAAGTGGAGCACAGGAGAAAGTGCAAAGGCTAATTTGATTACATTGTTAGCCCTGTATAAATTTAATAATGGACTCCCTTTCACATTTCTCATCGTAAGCTATTTACATGCATCCGCTAACTGCAACAGCTCAGCACATCATGCTCTTGAATCCGCCTTCCCAACACACCCCTGTGAGGAAGAGGAGCGTAACTGCTCCTCCACAGACAGACAGAAGCAAAGGAGATGTTAATGATCCAGATAAAAATTACCAAATTGATTATGGCCCCCTATAGATCAGGGACAATGTTCTTCAAATACTGATGAAATTATCTTATTCTTGTATCAGAATAAGAATCACTTGTATACAAGGTAGAATATTCTCGTTTTGGATATTAAGAGGATCTGGCTTATCTCCTGAAGGCATTCAGTCAGGAGCCTTAGCAGACACTGCACAAGCTTGTCCAAGGGACTTGGGTCCATTTGCAAGTACCCAAGTGCTTTGTGAAAGCCTAGTCCTTGAGCAACTTGCTCAAGGTCACAGAGAAGGTGTGTGGCAGACCTGAACCAAGCTCAAAAGCTATTAGAGCATCCATTTGCTTTTCATTCTCACTTTTCCTTTTCCAGCATGTCATTTTGGATCAGGATCTACGCTAGCAAATGTGGACATTACTGTAGTTCAAGGGTTCACGTTCAGCACTTCACTCATTAAATGCACATTCTTTCAAGGTACAAACACAATAATGGATGTAATGATGAAAATCATTATATTAATGTATCACTGAATAGTGAAGTATAATAATCTCCTGCATACAGTCCAGAAACTCAGTTCCTTTCTGAACTATGTTTCATAAAGCCAGTAATGCCTTCTTTAATTTCTAAGGGCAGCCTCGATGGCTACTCTGAATTTCATTCATTACAGGCAGACTAGTTTCTTTAATTTGAGCTACTGCCCTGTATTTCACACCGAGACCAACTGTGTCTATTCTCCTCCTCTTCTTTGAGGAAAGCAAATCCACTTCATCTCACCTTTCTCCTCCAAGCAGAGCTGTTTGATACTGATTTCTCTATTTCATCCTATCCCTAATGATTTCCTAAATAAATCACATCATTGTCAGTCACTTCATATCTCGAATACTTGCAAATGCTAGCAATTTCAGCTGCCAACACATTCATTTATGTTCTTGTGAGATGGCATCTGGATCACAGCTATAGTCTTTCCATCAGCTAATTGCAACCGGTTTTGAAATGTAGGAGCATATTTATTTCTCTCCTTCCTTTGCAGTGCTCAAATTGTGCCTTTAGGTAGGGCTTGTGTTCCAAACTCAGAAATACTTAGCTTGCAAAACTCCAGTGTCTACTCGGATAAGTGCTTCAGCAAGTATAAATATTTTTTTTGGCATGTGCTTTGTTAAATAATTTTTAAACAAGAGAGTGACAAGGTAGGATCAGGGCCAGCTTTCTAAGATAGAGTGCCTCATGTGACAAAACCTGACATAAACATTGCCCAGTGACACACAATCCATGTGTTCCTCACTGTCACTCTTAGCTTTCAGTGTTTCTTCCTCTATCCCATCTGAGAATTACAAGCAAAATGCTAATCAAAAAAGCTTACCTGTGCTAGATTTTGAAAAGGCAAAAAATCCAGGAGCCACCTTTTCTACACAAACTTCCCACATGAGGGTCTAGCAACCATAGGGAGGCAAGCCTTCCGGAAAGACTTCTGCTCCTTACTAGGAAAAACCATTCCTTCCCTACCAGAAGATCTGGAGCCATGAGGTGGTGTTGCAATCAGGCTACAAGACCCAGTCGCATTGATGTAAGTTTTGCTTCTGACACAAACACCCTGACTGGTCCCGAGGAGGCTGTTTCTCAATCGAGAACATCCCTTTACTCAATGTTCAGTGACAGGGTCCCAAATGAGGTGCAAGTAAACTCCTGTTAAAAGAGCCGTGTGCTCTGAAGGGTCAGCATTACAGCTGAGGTGAGGCTGAAGGGGAACACCATGCAGCCTGACTCTTGCACCATGACTATCACAGTGGCATTTTTGCATTTCTGTTCAGACAAGCCACATTCAGTGCTTGCAACCACTTACTTCACCTCCCTGTTCTTCTCAGTCTGCCCCTTCCCTTGCCAAACACTCTTTACCTTCTCTTTCAAGCAGGACTGCCTTTTAACAGAACCATTGTCCAGACCTACTTGTCACCCATCTCCTGGTAGAAGCCCTTCTTGTTACCTTTGATATCCCTTGCCAGATCCAATTCCAGTTGGACTTTGGCTTTCATAACCTCATCCCTGCACTCTCAGTGTGTTTGTATTCCTCACAGATTCTGCTGACGTATTACCAGTGTATTGGACAGTACTGGGGTGTAAAAACACCATCTGCATCATGACATGGCTATAAATGAGAACTGACAGCTTGTTACCAGTTATTTCTCCTTTTATAGCTTCTCCTCCTTGCTCTCTAAACTTCATTCCCCTTCCTGTCTCTTATAAGATCTTCTGAGCTGTGGCACCTTTGCTTAATCTTCACTCAGTTCACCCTTTGGTAGGTTCTGCCTTCCCACCTGCGCACTGCCAGACACTTCTGTCTGCTTCTGTTTTCTGCCTTTAATTCTGCCCCCAGCTAAACAGAAGAGGAGGTGATTACAATTTCATTCAATCAGGAGGTGAAGGAGATGGGGCACATGCACAGCAAGTCAAGAAAGGAGCAGCAATCAGATTACGGCCATAGCCTAGAGCAGAATACTTCGTCATGTGAACTTGTAATGGGTCTCTGGTCTAGGGCAGTAATAGGTATTTTACCCAGAGAGCAATAGTCACCCAAAGACATTTACTTCAGGAAATACTAAGCCTGGTATAAACATTTAAACTTTAATAAAACCATTACAGGTGCACTGATTGCCCAGCTCCTTTACACAGCAAAGCTACACAGGGAAGTGAATAATAAAATAAATAGGTGAATGGAGTCATCACAGGTCATTTTCATAAAGATTTACTCAAAACTCACCCTTAGTGGTTGATTTTTGGTCAATGCATTATCCATCCACATCCAAGAATTAGTCAGTGAACAACGCTTTCAAAACATATCCCCTCTAAAAGACATTGTCTTCTGTAGATCAGTGTATTTAAAGAACTCAAATCAAGAATTAGTATTTTCACTCCTATTTGAAGATGATTACGGACCTGGAGCATCTCCCTTACAAGGAGAGGCTGAGGGACTTGGGGCTTTTGAGTCTGGAGAAGAGAAGGCTGAGGGGAGATCTGATCAATGCTTAAAAATACTTCGAAGGAGGGTGTCAGGAGGATGGGGCTGGTCTTTTTTCAGTGGTGCCCAGGGACAGGACAAGAGGAAATGGGCACAAACTTGAATAGAAGAAGTTCCACCTAAACATGAGGAGGTACTTCTTTCCTGTGAGGGTGTCAGAGCCCTGGCAGAGGCTGCCCAGGGAGGTGGTGGAGTCTCCTTCTCTGGAGACATTCAAACCCACCTGGACACTGGGTTCCTGTGCAACCTGCTCTGGGTGGCCCTGGTTTAGCAGAGAGTTGGACAAGAGGTACTTTCCAACCCCATGTGATTCTGTGATTCTGCTGTTGCTCAGTTTTCTTTTCCTGGTGGTTTTATCTAAGAACTCTGAATATCTCACAAAGCTCCTCCTCAGCTCTTGTGCCTTCTCTGCTCGTTAGGCATTCAGCAAAAGGCTGCCCTGGGAGGTAGTAGAGTCTCCTCTGGAGACATTCCAAACCCACCTGGACATGTTCCTGTGGGACCTGCTCTGGGTGGCCCTGCTTTGGCAGGGGGTTGACTAGATGATCTCCAGAGGTCCCTTCCAACCCCATGTGATTCTGTGATTCTGAGACAGAGGTGTCACATTATATGTAAGGGAGTGTGCGAGGGCTTCGCAATGATTCCTAGGGTGCAATCAAGATACAAATGAGGTCAGATGCCGTTTGCTCTATTTGTATTATTGTTACCTGTTGGTTCTCATGTCCAGTTTCTCACAGGGTGACATTTGATTGTACAGCCCTTACAGTTAGTGATGATGCAGTTGAGGGCCTCTGGGTAAGGATTAGGGGGGTGGAAAACAAAGGAGATGTTGTAGTGGGGGTCTACTACTGATTACCCAGCCAGGATATGAGCACTGATTGTGTTATTCTATAGGCAATTAGGAGAAATTTCTGGATCAGTTGTCCTTATGGGAGATTTCAACTTCCCAGACATCAACTGGGAATACACCTGCCAAGATGAGCAGATCTTAGAGATTCTTGAAGTCTGTAGGAGATAACTTCTAGTCATAGGCATTCAGTGAGCCAATTAGGAAAGATGCCCCCCTAGCCTTACTATTTGTGAATAGAGACAGACGCATGGGGGGTGTGATAGTAGGTGGCTGTCTCGGCCACAGTGATCATGAAATGGTTGACTTTAAAATTTTCAGTGTAATGAGAAAAAAAGGACAGCAGAGTTGCTACTCTGGACTTCAGGAGGGTAAACTGGAAGCCATTCAGGGAGCTATCTAGCAGAGTACCTTGGGAATCTGCTTTTGAGGGCTTAGGAGTCAATAAGTGCTGGTCGGTCTTTAAGAACCACTTTTCAGAAGCACAGGAGCAGGAAATTCCACTGTGTCATAAGTCAAGCAAGCGTGGCAGAAGAGCAGCTTGACTGAACAGGGAACTCCTCATGGAGCTGAGGAGCAAAAAGAAATCGTATGATCTCTGGAAGCGAGTTCAGGCTTTGCAGGAAAATTACAGGAGTCATAGTTCTTACATGCAGGGCAAAGCTCAGAGCTGGAACTGGCCACAAGAAGGGCTTTTTTAAGTATATTAATAGCAAGAGGAGGTCCAAAATAAACATTGGACCAATACTTGTTGAAGATGGTCAGCTGACTAGTAGGGATGAAGAAAAAGCAGAGGTATTTAATGTGGTTTTTACCTCAGTCTTTAATAACACTTATAGATCGTGGGCTGCTCAGTCCCAAGTTGGACCACCATGAGTGTGGGAACAGTGACTTTCCATTTGAGGACACTGAAATTGTAAGGGACCAGCTGAATGTTCCAAAGCCCATGGGACCTGATGGGATTCATCCCAGGGTACTGAAGGAGCTAGTGGATGTCACGGCAGGACCTCTCTTGATCATCTTCCAAAAGTCTTGGGAGGTAGGAAGTTTCCTGCTGACTGGAAGCTAGTCAATATTATTCCAATCCACAAAAAGGTGGTGAGGGAAAAAACACAGAATAATGGACCTGTTATCTAGCCTCAGCTCCTGGAAAAGTGATGGAGAAGATTATACTCAGTACTACTGAAAGGCATTCAAAGAACAATGGAATCATCAGGCACAGTCAACACGGGTTCACAAAGGGAAAGTCCTGGTTAACTCATTTAATATTTTTCTATGATAAGGTCACATGTCTAGTGGGTGATGAGAAGGCAGTGGATGTAGTTTTCTAGATTTTAGTAAGGCTTTTGCTACTGTCCCTCACAGCATCCTGCTGGACAAGTTTTCCAACTGTGAGATGAGCAAGCTCACAGTGCATTGAGTGACGAACTGGCTGAAGGGCAGACCTCAAAGAGTTGCAGTGAGTGGGGCTACATCTGGCTGGCACCCAGTCAGCAGCGGCGTTCTTCAGGGCTCAATTCCAAGGCCAGTCCTGTGCAATATATTTATCAACTATCTGGATACGAGCATCAAATGCACTATTACCAAGTTTGCTGGTGATACCAAACTGGGAGGTGCTGTTGACTCTTGAGAGAAAAGAAGCATTGGAGAGGAGTCTAGATAGATTGGAGCACTGGGCTATGATGCCTATAGAGAAGCTGTGGCTGCCCCATCCCTGGAGGGGTTCAAGGCCAGGCTGGATGGGGCTTGGAGCAACCTGGTCTGGTGGGAGGTGTTCCTGCCCAGGGCAGGGAGATTAGATCTAGATGATCATTAAGGTCCCTTCCAACTCTAACAACTCTATGATTCTACGTAGTTAGTCATGTCACCTCAGTCAGATTTTATTCACAAAAAATTAATCAACTTCCATGCTATACAGAAGTCCACTGTTGTCACCACCATCACATTTCCAGACTTCGCATTACGAAAGCACGTGCTTGCTCACACGCGGCTAAAAACTCATTTGAAAACAGTGTCCTTGAGATGACTCAAGTAATCCATTTCTAGAAATTCAGTCCCAGGAGATGGTCTGAGCCCCTTATTCAGCTCCCATTTTTCAACACATGCCTCGTTTCAGAAGGGAGCTTTATCGCTCCCTGCCCGGTGCCATGTGAGCACTAGGGTAAGGGCAGAATGCAGCAGAACAGATGCTATGGCAGGAGTGTGTTTACACGAAGCTGCTGACAGCAGATGCCAGCTTGTAAAATTAGCCAATAAAAATACCAGCATCACTGTTTACAACTACTCTGAGCGAGACAGACTGCCAGCAAACGGGAAATCACATTGCACTGACACGCCAGGTTAGAGGCACAGCATCCTCATCTTCAGGCTGCCAGGAGCAGGATTCTCATTCAAGTAGAAGGGAGTCAACCAAATGACTTAGCCCCTCTCACTTCTGCATTCCAAAAGAATCCTATTTAATGTTAAAACCTAAAAGAATAAAAAATAACTAAGAAACCACATGTATACCTAGCCCCTGAAAGCGTTTTTGTAGCCTACTGCTGTGGTCAAAGTAGACTTTGATCAACAGATATATATGGCAAGTAGGCTGTAAAGCAGGAGGCTGTGTAACCCAAAGTTACACCCCCTCTAGTACTTATTCTAACCACAAATGCCATTTTTAAAAAATTATCCTGATTTTGTACCAAATTGTTGTCTACAGTTTGCCCATCTGGAGATGCTCAGACTGATCCTTACAGAAGGTTAAAATAGTACTAAAATTTTCCAAAATTATTTATCATTAATCCTTCTAAGCCATTTTAAACACTATTAAGACAAGCATGTAGGCTAAAGAAATTTAAAACCCTAAAGAAAATTATTAAAATTATGTTTTTCAACATAACACTGCCTGCAGTTAGGACAGTCTCCTTCCACAGTGCCAGATAAAGCTGAGTTTTAGAATCTTTTTTTCTTGCCTGTTAATTTCCCTGCATTGGAAAATATCAACCTTCATTAAAATCTCAATTAATACCTTCTATAGTGTTGTCAACTAGGAAACTAGAATTATAAAGGGAAATATTAAAGGAACTGAGATATTTCAGAGCTTCTGTAAGCCTTTTGTGGGCATGAGCAAGAAGTTAAAAAGTAGTAAGTAAAACAGCAAAAAAATATAGATACTATAAGCTGTGATTAGGAACCTCTCTTCCCCTATAATCAAAGGCTGATATAAGTTAATAACATAACATGCCTTTGGAATGCGTCCATAAAACCACAACATTAGAGGAACCATATGCCTACAATGCCTTTTCCACAGGAAATACTGAATAGCTTCAGTCTTCTGTATTATGAACTAACACTAAATAAATAAAACAAACAGAATAAAAACAAAGGGCTGGAAATCCTGTTGCTAGCAAACTGGATAAAGGCAAACTCAAATGCTTCAAATTAAACTAGCACTTTCTTCAATGCAACGAGAAAGCTAATAAACATGACCTACCTCAACATTGGGGACAAAAATAGCAACAAAGCACCTTTTGCTCTGCAACTATCATATGTGGAGCAAACAAGAGCCTGTACTATGCACCCAAGCAATAAATAGTGTCTGAGAGCTTCCCCCAGCTGTGACCGATTAGCAATTAGGCACAATTGCTATAAAGTCTGCATGTGGGGCTTTTTTTGTTGCTTTGCCTGTGAGAGGGACTTGGAAGGGGGAGACTGTAGCTTACTCTGGAAAGACAACCTGTTTTCTATTCGACTCCAGATTTGTGGTAAGAAAGATTTGTTTGTTTAACTAAAAATAAAGGGCTGGGGAGTAGTAAGCTTGGGATCTGAAGGCATATAGAGGTGCTTATGGGCTGTGGATGGTGTCTTATTGTTGGTTTTAGGCAGTGTGGAGACCTTTACAAGAGGTCTGTGGTTAGTGCCAGTCATGTTATGAAGCCTTGTGGTTTCTTTTCTTGTTAGCTAAAAAATTGTGCCTTTTCTGCGAGTAGCTCTTGTTTGTGACTAGCTTTCTCAGCTGCTTAGGTGTGCTCTGTTCATCAGTTCAGTATAGCATGTTTAACACATCTTGTGGACCATAAGGATTCTCAGTTTTGGAAACTGAGGCTTTTTCTTTACTCTAGTAAAAAGTAGAGACTTTTTCTCTTCTCTCAGTTTATCCCTGAGAAGTAATATTGTAGTTTTTTCTTCCTGAATCTCTCTTTACCCTATATATGTATTTTCTTTTATAACCAGTAGCTTTTTTTTTTTTCTCCTGGGACACTAGAGGGGCAGAGAGAGTGTTTACGTGTTCACTGGGGCTCCCTGGGATAATTGCTGTTTTAGCAGAGTAGTTAAAACTGGTCAGTGAGGTGGTCCACAACCTGATTGTCTCAGCTGTGTCAGATAAGCTTTGCCTGCGAGGTACAGGTGAAAGTTGTTTGCTCGTTTAGTGCAAGCTGCTTCTAATACATTGATTGGGTTTTTTTAATCTGCCCAAGAGCACCTGCTGAACTCACTGCTGTCTGTAGCTTTAGTGACGTGTTTGAGGCTGCTTCAGGTGCATAAAACTAAGCATATATGCAAGAAACTATAGAAAAGAGACCTGGTTCTGCAGTAAGAGCAGAAGAAATGCAGTCTGTCAATAACACTTAATGTGATTAATCTACAGGATGTATTTCTTTCCTCCTGTAAACTTACAGAGCACTGTTTCAGTCTGTTTATCATATTTTGATATGATCTAGAGACTTTAGTTATGTACTATTTGTGAGCTGGTGTTTGAGTGCAGAACCAAGGAGTCTTAAGGGCGTATGGTAATATTTACAAGCCTGAAAGGACTATTTAAATCCTTGGTGGTGTGTGCTAACTTTCATTTTTCCTGGTTTTATTACACGTAAAACAGGGGCTGCTACCCAGACTTCCCATATGGTCATTCCTAAACAAAATTGTGCAAATAATTTCTAACAGATACAGTTGCACAGAACTGAAGGGCTTTTCTTTTGCACCTAGTGTGCTATTTTTGAAGTCTGTTCAGTAATGCTTAACCCTTTTACTTTGTTTTGTTCTATTTTTAAGCTATGTTAAGTTCTCCATCTAGATGTGTTTAGCAGCATTTGACTTGTGAAGTCTCCAGAGACTGATTCTTTACTCTTTTTATGCAGTGTATATGATAAGGTAATTTCTTGCTAGGATCTCTAAAGACTTGTGCCACACTAACAATAATTGGTAAGAGCTTTAAACTGCTCCATGAGTTATACCCACCTGGGTGAGGAGGGTGATGAAGGATGGGACCCATAATTTCACACTAGGGAAAGATTTTTATTTTTTTTCTTGGCCATGTGCAGGATTCATGAATCTATTTGTCTCACGAGTGGCACAACAGGATGTGTGGGGCTAGGTGATCTCCAGTGGTGGAGATGGTGGCCAGGTAGGTGGACTAGATGATCTCCAGAGGTCCCTTCCAACCCCATGTGGTTCTGCGGGTTTGTAGTACAGTACTTTCTGCTTCACTACATGCATTCATGTCAAATGGGAGTGATTGGGACAGAAAGCAACTTTCACGCGCTTCTGAGGAATCATTGTCTCCTTAGCTGTTGAGTTTAGAGTTGAAATTAAGGCTATCTGACTGGAAACTTCTCTGAAGCTTGCAGAAGACAAGCAGAGATGTGCCTGAAAGATTTTAAAAGGCAACCTATAGGAACTGTGTGAGACTGCTCAAAAGTGATTTTTTTTTTTTTTTGGTGTCTTTACCTATACCACGTGCAGCACCTGAGGAAGCCTTCAGTTAACTGGAAGCGCTGGTTCATGCTGGAAAACCTATCACATATTTCACTTGAAAAACCCAAAGTCACGCCTGGGTTTCCTTTGGCAATTTCATGTCCCTTGCTGGTAATGTTTCCATAGTCTATCTTACAAAAGACTTATTTTAGACGCTAATTTATGGAAGCTACTCTAATGAGGGGAAAAAAGAAAAGTGATTAATGTTCCTTTAGCATAGAGCTGTAATGGCCGTTTGATTTTTACATTTTGTACTGGTCCTGGGGACTGCACAGTTTTCCGTACTGGTGCTGTACCTGGTAATATAAGTGTGGCAAGTAATTAAAAACTATTTTGTTTCTGTGGCGCGCTGTTAAGCTCTAACTTGTACCTTTTTAAACAAACTAAGGAGGGCGAGGCTTGCACAGAGGGAGGTCCCTGCTCAGGGACACCCCCCCCCCCCCCCCCCCCCCCCCGGGACCCCCGCCCCCCCCCCCCCCCCCCCGCCTCAGCTGGAACTAGGAAGTCGGCGGCAGCCAATCAGACGGCGGAGGAGGCGTGGCCAGGAGCCTCGCGGGGGTTTTAAAGGCGGGATGAGCAGGCACGCGCTCGGTCGGCGGCGCGGGGCCGCGGCAGAGGGCGGTGCGCGAGGGATTAGCGCGAGGGCGGTGCGCGAGGGCTTAGCGTGAGGGGAGGTGCGAGGAAGGGTCTGGAAAGAAGACCCCCAGCGATGGCCGGCACTGGGTCTGCAGCCACCGTCACAAGGAATAAAGCCACCCGGACCCAACCTGCCGCAGGGACACGCAGCTGTGCAGGTGAGGGGCGTGTGTTATCTGCTTAATTATATTTAATTGTCTGTGAAGGGACCACTGTTGCATCAGGGCAACTCTGGAGAGAGCAGGTAGTGAAGCAGTGGTGTGGCTGAGGTTGGTGTGTATGTGTGACAGGTGTTTCCACTGCTTTGTGGAAGTGGGATAAATATTTGGGTGATATTGAGTTTCTTGCTTTGTGGCCAAGAAAAAACAGAAGTTGCTATCATGGTGCCTGTGATGTGCAGGGTTCTTTGTAAAAGAACTAGTTGCAAGTATTTACTCTTGTAAAGCTTCAGATTTTTCTCTTGTTTCTATGGCACTTTGCAGTCTGGCTTAAGGGCAAAATATTCAGTAACTTTCATCTCAGATGGTGTGAATGCTCATGGGTTTTCCCCAAACTATATACTCCAACTTGAGGGAAATTGCAGAGCTAGTGGTGAGTGTGCAATATGCTTCTCAGTGAAGTGAGAAGAGATTGGCTTTGGTTTAGGAGGTTTGCCTGAGATAAATGTTGGTTTGGCAATTCATTTGACTGACACTCTTCATTGTTCAATGGGTGACCCAAACACCCACGGGGTTTTCCAAAATGGGGGCTGACTGAAACTGCTTGCTGTGAAATATCTATTCATCAGAAGTTGGGGTATTCTCTTCCTGATGAAATTAAAAGCACTTGGTTTTGTCTATAGGGAATTCTAGACATGTTGAGTTCAAAGATAGTTTAAGGCTCACTTGCAACAGCAAACCTGAACCATGTGTGTGCTGTGGTCAGCAGTTCAGGAGCATCCAGGGTAGGCAGGAACCAGGTTCATAACTACAGCAAACAACTGGCCTTTGGTTTACCCAACAGGCCCTTTCAGAGATGATAGGTTTCCAGCTTTTCCTGTTGAAATTTTTTCATTTTTTATCCGTTGCAAGAGAGGAGACTGGTACTTGAATATTTCATCTTAATTTCTCCGAGCTATTTGTTCAAGAGGCAACTTTTGATCAGTGATTATTGCTTAATTAAGGTATCTTTGGCACTGCTGACAACGTGCACCCTAAAGCACCGGCACTTAAATACACACTGCAAAGCTGACAGCTTTTCTGAGTGATGTACCATGATACAAGTCAAGAGTCACTGGCTTACCATCATTTAAAGAAAAATAAGCTGCAGGTCAGAGTTGGATTCAAATTAGATGCTATAACTTGTACTGAACGGTGCTACAAATGATCATGGCAAATGTGACTCAATAAGGTAAATAGTGAAGGAACATTTCTGTGAACTTGCATTCTTGACCTCAAGAAGTAGTATCTGAATGAAGGCTGGTGTAGAACTTGTGCAATGCCATTTGATAGAGCTCACTTGTACAGGCCAGTTAGGAACCTGGGACAGCACATCTGTTTGGACAACAATCCTGAGTTTTTCAAAGTGTTTGTTGTGTTAAAACTGCAAGAGGAGTCAAGTGCAGCACCTGACTGAGTTTCAGCTTATCCTCTGGAACATTCAGCCAGAGCTCAGGTGTAATGGGCTGTGTCTTTTCTGACCTATCTTACTTGCTGTGTCTGCAGTAATGAAGGATCTGCCCACTCTTGAAAGATGGTCAGTGCTAACAAGTGTAAAGTTGTGACAAAAAGTGTTTCCTCGCTATTCTAAAGAATTAAAACATGTTTGAAATATATAGCAGTCTAATGTTTCTCCATGCTGTGAAATTTCAGGAAGATGCTGTATTTTTAACAATGGTCCCCTTGAAATTTGTTGTATGAATGAGGTGCCAGAGGTGGAGTACTCTAATAATCAATCTTGCTTCTCCCTTCTGTGAAGCAGCAGTGGCTTCCCTTGTAGGCTGTGACCAGGTATTGCATGAAATGAGGAATAGCCAGGAACTTCAAGACACAACTATTTAAATGGAATTCTGGTTTATGGTGTAGCTCATTAGACCCTGGTCACAGAATCATGCGAGTTAAGCTGCAGGGGGTCTAGGTCTTGGTTGGAAACTGTGAAAGGTGCATGTTTTTGCATACCTTGTATGCAAACAAAAAAAATGTTTTGGAGAGTACAAGATAAATGGCTGTTAGAGTGGAGGCAGGTTGCCAGTAGCCCAGGGGCTGCCACAGACTGGTGTGTAAATGCAGGATATATTGTTCATAAATCTTTCCTATGCTTTTTCTCATCCAAGTTAAATGCTAATCCCTTAAGATCTTTAGGGAATGACTGACTGATCAGGTGTTAGGTGCTGTACATGGGTTAACAAAAGGCACATCTTAAGCAACTTTGTTAACAGTGCTTTCACAAACCAGCAGCATTGCTAGACCTTGATTTCCTCTAAGACAACTGGCTTCTGAAAAAGCCTGTGTTGTATTAGTCGCAATCCTGTTCCTCATCTTAAACATATTGGAAGCATCTATAACATATGATGTAATCAGAACAGATTGTGACCCTCCTACCCCCCGATTTGAATCAAATTCTTGAAAAGTCAGGTTCTTGCCAGGGGCTTACAATTGTGTTTTTAGCAATCACGTATGTTAATTGTCTATGAACATGCTGTGTAGAAGAAAATTGTGCTCAACATGCAACTTTCCTCAAATGCATGGCTATTGCAGTCAGTTGTAATGTTGCTTTTTGATGGTGAGTGGAGAGAAATCTTGCCCACTTTTTTCCCTACTAGTTTTATTTGTCTTATGAAAATGAATTGTAAGATATCATTGTTTCAATGGAAAACTACTGAACCGACAGTGAAAGGAATACAAGTGGATAATGAGAAAGTTATGTGCCTTGGGCATGTGGTAGCTTAATCTGCTCTTCCATCAGTGAATCGGTCTGTCTTGAAGGAATTTATCTATGGAGGCCTCTGTCTTGGTAGTAGATGGAGGCACTTCAACAAAGCTCTGAAAAAAAACTGGAAAAAAAAATGGAAAAGAGCTGTCAGACTTGAGAAAAGAAACAAGCCAAATAACTGGAGAAAAGTGTTCTGATCTTCCAAGAAGGCAGAAGTAAAGACTGGCCAGCAACTCTTGTTTGGCCAATTTTTGCATATGAAGTTTGATCTATTATCAGAATACTGTCTGTTTTTTGCCATGAGGTCCCTACTTGTGGTAAGCTACAAAATGTTCATTCTTTGGGGTTTGGTCAAGGGAAAACAGCTGGAAGGACTTTTGCTTCACTGATTTGAATACAGATTCCTCTTTTTCTTATGCTGGCTGGAGATCTGGGAGTCTGACTCAGATGTGCTGAGGTTGAAGTCAATTGGAGCTCTCTTAATTAAGCTGTATCATAACATGCACACAAAAAACGTCCTCGACTTTGTGGCCTTCTGCCTCTGTTTCAAGTCTTTTGAAAGCAAATTGTATTGAGTCGATGGTATTTTGATGTGTGAAGATATTTTGGACAGGGTCAGCCATTTGACTCTAGGCTTGGCCGTACTAGGTTGCATGGTCAAGCTATTCTGTGTCCTGGCCATCCCCTTTGAAGGATGATCAGTCCTGTCTTAGCTGGCAAGCAGCTATTCTAACCTAATTTCCTCCTGCAGGGAGGTTCCTTATGTCAGGTCCAGCCTATTTGCCAATTTTGAACTAATGTCTGATTTAAAACTATTTTCAGCCTGTAATTACTACAATGAAAATACCAAAGAAATCAATTTCTTATATTCCTCACATTATGTTAATCTGGATTCCTGTCCAAGTGCCAAGGGGTTAAATATGATTCATGTAATCTACTTTCCCACTGATCATTTATTCAATTACCTATTAGAATTCAGGCAAGAAAGACCAAAAAAGGAAAGAGGAGAGACCAACCCACAGTGTATATTCAATAAAATGCTACAACCAACCACCAATCATTAATTATCTAATCAACATTCTG
Organism: Scolopax mira; assembly: GCA_004320125.1. Lineage (NCBI taxonomy): Eukaryota > Metazoa > Chordata > Aves > Charadriiformes > Scolopacidae > Scolopax > Scolopax mira. The sequence continues at coordinate 59,331 of BJBW01001248.1, read as the reverse complement.
TGAGTCTTTTAGCCATAATCTCGTTACTGTAATTAATTGCAAGAATCATGCTGTAAACAGAGCACAATAAAAGTATATGCAACATAGCAGCACCCAAATTAAATCTAAATCCCAGAATGAGTAACAGGAAGCTGGAAGATATTACTAAGAGAGAGTGTCATTAAAGGAGATCACATTTCAGTGTCAAAATCTGGTGGGTTACTTGTGCTGCAGGAGCAAATCAATAGTGTTGCATTGAAAGGACTGGGCCAGATCCACTGTGGTGCAATTAATCACAACTCCATTAAAGCTTGGAGGGGTGAGGGTGGCTTCCTAGCTAGCAAAATTGGAAATTTTTTTTGTGGGGTTGGTATGTGTTGGTAAAGCTTCTGCACTAGACTAGCTCTTTTTTGCACCTAATAGGTAAGATTGTCTGAGTGCTTAAAGGATTTAGGAGAGCTGGTCCCTTTCCTTTTAGTGGTAAAGTGCTTGAAGGCTTTCATATGCTGCTGAATGTCCTCCCTTTGGCCAGATTTTTGTAGTTCTTCATTTCTGATAGCGGTAGCCAGTCTCCTCCTTTGGCTGCTTCTACAGTAGATAATCAAATGATGCAGACAGATCCTGCAAACACCTCCCGGGCCTCCAGCAAAGTTATTTTATGACGTTATCAAGATTCTACATCTAATATTCTAGCAGCAGAATATGTAACTGTCTTTGCCCTTACCAGCCTTTTGACTGCAGCGAGTATTTTGTCATCTTTCTCTCCCTTTCATTTAATTTTTCATTAATTTTTCTAAGGATCAATGCCAGGATTCATTTAAAAGCTGTAACACACAATATATAAAACAAAGCCCCAACTTAGTTGTGCCATTGATTTTTCTGAGCAGAATTCCCTGCTGACTGCAGTGGGGAGTTCTCAAAGATATTGATAGCCTGTGTCTCTCTACAGAGAATTTAGATTAAAAACACAATACCTTCGAGTCAAAAAGGTCTGTGTGGAGTGCATTAAGTTTGGGCAGAAGCTGGATTGTACAAAGAATCCACACACACACACAAAGCTGTCAGACTCTAAACTAGCCCTGCTAGTGGAAACGAGTGTTCAGGTGAATGCTGTACTGGAAAGGGAAAAACCTACATTAGTGCCTCCACCTCTCCCTGCTGAAACCTGACCAAGTACTGGCCTCTTGTCCAAACTGAGCAAGTCGAGACAGAGTTAAGAGGCAAATAGGCCTGATGGTCACCAGTATGGAGAATCTCCGTGGCCTGGTGCTCAAAACAGTGTTTGATTTACCTGGACAGGTTGGCCAAAGTCCAGATTTTGAGGAAGACTTCAAAGTCTTGTCTTGCATTGTGCTGTTATGTTCTGGCTGCATGCTTCCCTTCGTGTGGTACCGTGCCAGTGTGTGGGTCAGGGTGTGCTTTAGGTTTGCCATAACTCTCTACGACTACTTGAAAGGACATTGTAGAGAGTTTGGTGCTGGTCTCTTCTCACAGGTAATTAGAGAACAAGAGGGAATGACTTCAAGCTGCAACAGGGTGGATTTAGACTGGACATTCTTCACAGAATTCTTCACAGAAAGAGTGGTCAGAGACAGGAAGAGGCTGCCCAGGGAGGTGGTGGAGTCACCACCCCTGAATGTGTTTAAGAGTCGTTTAGATGTGGGGCTGGGGGATCTTGTGCAGGGTTATAGAGTAGGGTTGATGGCTGGGTGATCCCAAGGGTCTTTTCCAACCTGAATGATTCTATGATTCGCTAACACTTCAATGTATTTATTGAGCTCCTGAATCCAGAGCATCCTTTAAATCCTCACTCGGAAAATTCCATGGAGGAAATGCAGAATGGAATGCCTTGGTAATTCAGTTTTTAATGATGAATGCCCTGTGGCTCTCTGTTCGATAATCACAGTTTGCTTCTACGAGCAGGTCATACCTCTTTTAGCTCTCCATGCCCCTTCTTAAGACTGCCAATGCCCCCAGGTGAGACTGGGTGTTAGCCAGTTCTGTAGATGAGGGGAATACTAAAAAGGGGGAGTTTTTGACCTGTGCCTGTTTTGCAGGTACATAAATAGTGGAGATGCAGCTGAGCCAGAGAACTGCATTTTACTGTGACCAAGAGAAGATGTTTTAAGTCACTGACTAATTTTGTTTTTAAAGACCTAAATGTCCTTAAAGTATTTTTGCTTTGGAAGGGTGATTCTGATGTTTTATAGAGTCAGCCTCATGTTTAAATGCATTTGTCTTCAACAATGCACTACTGCTACATTTAGCAAGTGCATTTTAATACTAGGGTTAAATTAAACGCCTTTTATTCCCAGTAAAAATAAAGTGTGCCAGCTGTATGAATTAATAATTTCCAAAGTAATAAATATTATGAACTTATTCTAAGACACATTGGGATAATATTTTTCTGGTTTGAGGCCATTAGCCAATTTTTACATACGCTCGGTTTGGCATGCTGTGGAGATTGTATAGAGGTGCCTGCATTATTTTTTTTCCAGTGCAGCTGTCAGATCAGTGGCATTGCTTGATTCACACCTCACAGCAGCAAATCCTGGGAGATATGTCCACTTCTCTGGCTACAGTAAGGATGGCAGGACCTTTCATGGGATGCAGGTGTCACTCCACCTGTGCTGAGTCCTTGTGAAGGCTGGGCAGGAAAGGTGGTTTATTCCTTGTGCTGTGGAGGCTTTGGCATGTGCACTGGGTGCTGAAGCCCTGTTCTGGGGCATTTGGGATTTGAAGGAGAGAGAATGTTCTTCATGTGGGGAATCTGCTCGATGGGATTGCATAGTCTGGAAAGCATTCGTGTTTGTAGCGAGCTGTATGTGTTTTCTTCTGTGCAATGTCTGAAAGTAGGTTATTTTTAAAGTTTAGGTGCTTAGGAAGGTTTTAGAAAATGTTAACTGTCATAAAACGTAGGGTGTTCTGTATTGCAAATAGGTATTACCTTCTAGGTAGTAGTGATAGCTATTTTTCCCCAATGAATTACAAGGTATGTGCCATTGGCTTTAATGTTGACCCTCAAAGAATAGATTTTACCATCTGCATGATAACTGAGTTTGGGAAATAAGCTTCTGAAGGAATAGTGGATGCATCGTGTGTCCACGTGGGATTATTAAACTGAAATAGCTACACGGTATTTTGTCATTTGGATCCCATCTTCAATTTGCAACTCGGACAGCTCAGTTTCTCCATTTACAGCTTTGAATATACTCAGGGAACTAATAAACTGAAATGACAGATGCAGAGGGATTACAGGATATCGAGCAGTATTTTCCAAATGGGGTAACAACTGCTATGGAAAAAAAACATTCTGTTGTAATAATGAAAGTTATCTTTTTACATCTTCTGCTTGCTGGTCTGGAATTACCAAAGAGATGAGAGTTTCTCCTGTAGCTAAAACAGTCACTAAACCTGCTGTGGGATGTTTGCCTGTGGGTTGCACTCTGAATAACTAATGTAAATAAGCCCCTCATCATTACACTCAAAAATACTGGATGTAACACTCTTTGCTGCTTAGGCTTATTAAAATCTTTCAAGTATCTGATACCTCACCCTTTTTGCTGCACCTGTGTGAAACTAATGAGGTTTTGGTGAGTCTTGAGGCACCTGCCCAGGCTCTGGAGCAGTGCTGAAGCCATTGGATTCACTGCCTGCATTCCTCCAAGACATAGCGCATACTGAAATCAGAGGACAGAATTGGTGGCTGTGGCAGAAGTCCTTCCACAAGCCCCTGTGGGGTCTGGGGACACTGACTCATTGACTCAAGAACCCTTGTTGAAAATGAAGACTGAGAAAAGGGCCAGCTGAGCCAAATTGCTGTGAGTCAGAGGATCTTGGTGCAAAAGGTGCTGGCGATAGCCCTGTTGCAAGTGTGTAAACAGGGAGAGCATCTTAGCACTGACTTATTTTTGGAGGAAGTACACTAGAGGAGGAATTTACACTAGAAAGTTTTCCTTTGTAGGAAACTTTAATCTTTGCCAGGCCATGCTACACTCAGGAGCTGAGGGCAAGAATAGTGAGGTTTTTTCTTGTTTGATTTCATTCCAATCTAGAAAAGCATTATTTGAAGGAAAACTTCAGGTGTAACTGTAAGTACTTGCTTAACAACCTTGTATTAATGGCCTTTCTGAACAAAGGTGACCCTGAGTACATGTGTATTTTCGTTTCTTCATTGTCTCTAGTTCTATCACTCAGCTAGGGATGAAGCTTAACACAGTTTGCATAAAATTGCATAAGAGGATTACAGGGGCACTCCACATATATAAAAAATATGTGAATAGTTGTATTGTGTTACAAACAGCACAAAATTCTCAAGCCTCAAAAATGCTGCAGCGCTTTCTTGGGGATTTATTTCCCTGGCAATTTTGAAGCTATGTATTTATACCTGTGTCATGGCTGCAGAAGTCTTTCTGCCAAAGAGAAGAAACAGACTTTGGGATCAGCTTGGACAACATGTATGGCTTTGCCAGTGTGCAGGGTGTCCTGTCCTTGGATTACCAGGGCATAGTTGGATGGATATTTTCTTTTGTTTTTTTTCTCTCTTCCTTTTTACCTTTCTACTCATACAGACACTTAGTAATTGTGTTAGTAAGATCACCGAAAGGATTTTTTTATTGAGCTTTGGCCTCATGGGTGAAGGTGAAATGGCAGCTTGCTCCTGTGGGCTTGCAGCAGCAGTGGTGTATGTTCTCAGCTGTCAAGAGGTATGGGAAAAGTGACCTTTTTCCTTCGTTTCCAGACAGTAAGGTTTGTCTGCCAAAGACTTAAAAGCTAGTGTCGCCCCTTCAACATTGCTTTCAAACTTCTAAATCTGAGATGGATTGTGATTCATGGTTTATAATCTACCTGGAGGCTGGTGACAAGTGGAGTACCGTGCAATCTGTACAGGGATGTGTGCTCTCTGGCCATCCCCTGGAAGATGGATGGACCACAGTGGCATCAAGCTTGCAGATGACCTCTAATTGGAGGGCAGGGCTGCCATGCAGAGGGAACAGGCAGGCTGCAGTGGGCTGCCAGGGATGTTGGTGTAATTCATCAACGAAAATGCAAAGCCCTGCCTGGTGAAAAATGAGTCTCTGGCAATGATATGGGCTGTGCGTGACCAGCCAGAGAGCAACTCTGCCAAAAAGTGTCCCTAGCCTTGGGGAGCTAAGCATGAGCTGTTCCTGTGCCCTGGCAGTGGAGGAGACCACTGGCACCTTGAGCTGTGTAAGAGCAGGAGAAAGATGTTACATCCCCATCTCCTGCCTGCCTGATGGGCTGTGGGACCTCTGGTAAGGTTATAGGAACTTCCCTGGTTAGCTCGAACTTCTTCACATCTCCTGTGGTAAGTATGTCTTCTGAGGCAGTTGCCCTGGAGAAAATCATCCACTTCCAGGTCAGTTCACTGTGACTTATTTCTGTTCCTATCCTTAATTTTTTTTTTTTTCAGGGCTACTGTGGTTAATTATCTTAATTTCTATTTTCTGGTTTCAGGATCTCTCCCTCTGCTCCAGCAGTGCTGTTGGAGCTGTCTCAACCATTCAGCTTTGTTTAATGCATTCCTGTAGTAAAGCTTTTAAGAGCCCAGTATCAATGCATCTATGGTGGCCACTCAGACACCCCAATCCATCAGTTTTCTTTAGCAGTGTGGCACAGAATCCGTGTTGTAAGATACGTGTAAGAAATAGGTAAATTCCAGCTCTGCTACAACAACTTTTTCTTAAACAAGACCCACAGACTATTAATGCATTGCAGACCTAAAAATGTTAAATGCAAATAGAAAGAAGACATTTGCTTTTTTTGAGGGAAGATTATTAATTTCTAACTCTGAATATCAGATAAGGCTAATTTCTGACACATGATTTTTTGGAAGGATTTGTATTGCAGGAAAGCTTGCAGTCTTCAACACCCTCTCCATTCCCTGCAAACCTTTAGAACAGCTATTTTCTTCTTCAGATGACAATTTTCATTTCAAGCAGGCTACGAGAGGTCATTTAGCTAATTTATGTGGAGATGAGGGAGGGTTGGTGGCACAGGCTTGAGAAATTGGGGAGATATGCAGCAAATAAGACTGCAAAAATAGTTGATGAAGTGCCATTGCTGTCAGCATTTCCAACTGTAGATCAAGGTGTTCACATCCTAATTTAGCCTTGTGCTTGAGGCACACCATTAACCTCCTGACAGCTAGCAAAGTGCATGCACTGTGGATCACCTGATCATTTTTTCCCCCCAAATGTTGACTGTTTAAGTGCTGCAGAAGTGTTAAAACTCTCTGGCCACAGGCTCCTGTTCTAATTTTAAACTAGATTGATTACATGGAGATAGAGAGCTGAGGCTATTGAAAGGTACAGCATGTTGTCTCTGAAATACAGACAGCCTACCTAACTACTGTCACACACATCAACAGCCTTGCTTCTCCCCTCCAAGCTGTGTGTTTCAGCAAATATCAGAAGAATAAAAATTCAGACCATGTTTATCTTCTATGAGTAATTCTCCTGCTTATGCAGTGTTATTCCAGGAATTGTACTCTGCCAGTGCCAACACTTGGCATAGGTTTTTGCTCTACCTCTTGCCCTGTTTTTTAAGCGGGTTTTAACTATCACACATGGGAGGGGATTATGGTGTGAGAGATTTGTTGTTCTGTGACAGTGATGTGTTGAATTTGATATTTGAAAGACAGCTCCTGTTACAAGCCTTACTTGAATTCATCTTGATGTGGGATGAATAACAGAATCGTTTTCTCATGCTGTGCATCAGTATGGTTTACACAGATTCCCTGAAATGGTTTAAGTATGTTCAAATCAGCTAATAAAATGCTTTCATAAAAGTTTCCCTAGATCCTGGGACTTGGTGTGAGATCTCACACATGGTACAGTAAGGCATGGTGGAGAAATAGCATCTCTGTGCTGCTCTGCACCCAGGTGCCTATGGCAGCACCTTTCCTTCTCTTCAGCTTGTTACAAATTGATCCCAGAGCAGGTCTCTGTTTAAAATAGAAAAATGTTTCCAGTGGGATTTGCTATATAAGCAGGTTAGCTTCAACTATTCCTGGATTTTCTTATTCTCCCATCTGAGATGCAGGGACTTTGATCCTGTCAGTGTTTCCCTGCGTGGGAAGAAAATATCCCCTTGTTCTCATTGCCATCTTGAACTTGATGGAGTTTTCAGCTCCCTCCTGCTGCAGAAGAGGCTTTTTGCTGAGATGCAAGCCGGAACAGATCTGTTAAGTGTAACATTGCTTCCTGCTCCTCTGCCAGCCCCTCTCCCTGTGCTCGGGCATGATAGATGTTAGAAAGCACCTAGAAGTTCACACTTCCATGAGGTTTCCCATTTTCATTTGGGAACTTGCTGTCTCTATAAGAAAAGATTAAGCTAACTGGTGTATGCCTTGGATTCCTTGACCCTTGGTGTTTGAGTAGTGACTAGTGAGCTCCAGGAGGGTGAATGAAAATCAAAGTATCCAAGCTGGTGATATATTTTTTGTTTTTTTGGTTTGTGAGCTGCATTCTGGATGGATAATGGCTTGCTTTAGTTGAGGTTTGAGGTTGATGAGAGAGTTGTATCACTGCCCTCCTGGAATAAGTCACCTCGTAACTGGGTGAGTTGCCCACAAAGTAGGGAGTTCTTGAGTCATCCCTCAATTGGGTACTGGCTATTGTACCTTGAGGAGATGGTCCCTGGTACTTTATTTTTTTTTTCTACTGGCTTTACCTTTACAAAACTATTCATAAAATTGATCATTTCTGATCAAAAATCTAGGCTGTAGGGCCCATTACACTTTGGGGAGAAGAGCTTCCTTGTCCAATGATGTGGGATGCTCTGTGTTAAACATCAGTGTAAATATTAGGCTTTTTATTTCTTTCCAGTTTTAACCCCTTATGTTTGCAGATATCCATGTCTGGACACTGTCTATTCTTGCTGTGACCTGGTACTGCCTGGTCTTACTGTTCTGTGTTTTTTCATTTGGTGTCGTTTTGGAGAAGCCTGCTGTGGTAACTTGTTGGTAGCTACTAGACTTTGTTACTGTTAAATTTGCCCAAACTTGTCATCTTGTGAGCATGCAGTGGTCTAATTACCCTTTACCCAATACCATATTTGGTCATTTCTGTAAACAAGTAATTGTTCTTCCTTGGGTAGCTTGTCATGGCCAAACTCTTAATCAGTAACTTGACGTTTCCCTTCTGTGTCAACCAGTTGGACTATTCCCTCAACTATTTCCAAAGGCTGTCTCCTGTTGGTCTTCCCAATGTCTACTGGCCCTCAGCTGCTGTTTCTCTTACACTGAAGCTGAAATAACCATTGCAAAGGCCTAGGAATCCATGTAACAAGGCTGGAATCAAATAATTGAAGCTGAGAAAAGTCTGAAATCAGATGTAAACATAAATTCTAGTTGTGCATAAATGTGTGGATAACTTTGGCAATTTATGGTTTATAGTGGTAGATGCATTAAGGGCATGGTAGGCCAAACTAAAGGAAGCTTGCATGGATGTAAGACTAATTCACAGCTCATCTCCTTCAGACTCAATGAGATAAAATAAGGGAGTGCATGCAGACTTAATTCCCAGGCCAAGAAGTCAGATGTTTGGATGCGTCTGTTAAATGAGAGACTATCTCAGTTGATGTGTAGCAACCCTAAGAAGTCTTTTACCTGCTCTGCTATGGGTTTCAAGCCTGAGGAGTGGAAGCTTGAAGTGTCCTACCTTGCTAGCAGAGGCACCAGGGTCGGTCCCGAGATGGTGATGCAGCATCACAAAGGGATACAAGCAGATGGCATTTATGAAACCTTGATGCATCCAAGTTGCTATCCTAGTATTGCTGTGCAAGAATTGTAGCTATATGACCAGAGTCAAAATGCTGGTTCTGTAAAAGCTGTAGTGTGTGGAGGGGGAACAAGATAGGACCTATAGAAAGCATGGAAAGCTCTTCTTTCTGGAGGAACTTTGGCAGACTGAAGCACAGGAAGACACAGGAAGTACAGGACTAAACTCAAATTTAGGTTTTGTACTGGTTAATTAAGAGAATTCAGGCACCAGCGTTTGTCATGGTTCCAGTATCTGATGACCTCCTTGAAAATCAAGGCATGATTGCCTAACCATAAAGGTTTGGTTGTTATTTAGGCCCTAATCATGGGGAGTCCTTTCTGTGCAATCTGCAGGTGCAAGGGGCTTGGTCCAATCTTCCTTCTGCTTCAGATGCCTGGAGGTTTCCCCAAGTTATTCAGGGAGATGGTAGAATATCCCTTATGGAGTTGCTTTTTAATAAGTGGACCTGTTATGCTTGCAGTTTGTTTCTGAATCCATGTATTTTTGACAAATTATCACTATCTTTGCACAAGGCACATGTGGAGGGCTCCACAGAAATCAGATAATAACCTAGAGAAAGTTGCAGGACTCTAAGTAATGCAGATGCTTTTCATGATAGAAATATCTGTACAGTGCACTTAACTTCATTCTGTGTACTGAATATCTTTCCTTCTTTGAGACCCAATGGGTAACTTTGAGCAGCAGTACCTGCAGAGACAGTGTAATCATCACAGCTGTCAGTAAAGCCTCCGTTAATGTGTCTTGAAAGAGTGATTAATGGGTTTTGACAGTATCGTTGCATTTCATATTTAATCAGATTATGCATCTGTTAGGAATGGTGCACTCCTAACATCTGCAGGCAGAGCCCATGATCTGCATCCAGATCATCGGGTTGGCAGGAGCGTGAGGACCATGGCAGGCTTTAACTTACCACTGTCTTCACCTACATGCCTCCTCTATATGTCTGTGCTCATGGGCTCCTTTCCTGATGAAAACCCCACTATGGCAAAGCATAGTGTTCGTCTCTAATTTGGTTGGTAGTGCTTTCCTGTGTCGTGGGGCTGTGGAAAGATGGAGGCAACATCAGGTATTTCAGTAGTGGAGGACTTGTATGTACAATAGAAAGACTTAAGATTTCAAGATGATCAGATACATATTTGGGCAGCTTTTGAAATACATGTAAGTTTCTGCCTGGAAATAATGGAACAAAACTGACATACTTCAGCTAAAGGCTGTCCCAACACATCTTTTAGACTAATCCTGCTTTGAATTCTTCCTAAAACAAAACAAACTGTATAACTAATGTCTGTTACTGTTTTTCTTTGGTTTGCCTCGGCTATCAAAACACTCCTCAGAGAACCTGAGCATAGTATCATAAATATGCATGGACTGTGAACTTACAAAGCTTCATTTAGAGTATCTTTTTTGGTGCATACAGTGTGAAGGGTGCTTCCAAATGCTGCTGGGGATTTATTTGTGGGCACTCCTATGCTGTCCAGTGGCTGGTATGAGGTAGTCTTTGTTGGGCAGGCCCAGGTGAGTAAAGGCAATGGAGCTGATCATGGGATGCACAGCATGTAGGACAGTTTTGGATTTCCTAGGTACCCAACGAGGGAGCACTTGCTGAGCAGCCCCCCAATGGCAAATTGAGGGCTGTAGCAGAGGATAAGCTGTGCTCTGGGGTGAAATTAAACAGTGAGGAGCAGTTATGACTCCCAACAGCCCCGTTCTTTCCTCTTTGCAGATGTCTCAGGACTTAAAAGCAGACTATAAAAGCCCACGTCAGGGTGAGTGTTAGCAGGAGCTACGAACCTCCATTGTACAGTTAGACACTGTCTCCCCAGGATTTGTTGACTGTCACCACAATTGCATGAGTGTTAGTCCTCTGCTACCCTACAGACCCCCACCCTGGGGGCATGTGGGAGCAGGGCTTGCAGGCAAGCTGCAGCTTTCATGGGGAAAGATGATTTCTAGTTTCACCTCGCTAGTTTGTTCTTCCTGTCAGTGACTTCACGATATGCAGGGTCTTAAGCAATCTCACACTTCCTTTTGAAGATGAGGTCCCTGCTTTGACAGACTGAGAAGAATTAATTTTCCATTTAAATACCAGCTGTCACCCCAGACTGGTTGCATGACCATCTATGTCTGCAGGGCAATTTTCTTTTCAGAAAAACGAGTCATCTTATTTGCTCTGTGAATCTTTAAAATGGAAGATTATTGTTTTTTAAATAAACAATAAGTAGTTAAAAGCCATTCCAGCCAACAAAAACAGAATAACAGCCTATAATTCCCATGTTGTGACTATTGTGAAAAGCAGTATGTTGTTGGACAGGCTTATGTCATCTCCTGGTGTCTGTTTGCCTTCAGAAGTGTCAAAATGCGTCAAATGTCCATGAACAGATGCTGGGAGCTGTTTTGACTGAGGAATAATTGCACAGTGGCACAACAAAAAGATAGTGGTGATTCATAGTTTGGTTAACTAAACCATCAGGCTCAATATCAGGGGGAGGGGATGAGACTCTCTTGTTCAATGTTCTACTACAAAACGGTCTTAAGCCTTTATTCCACATTTCAGTTATTTCTGTTGCATGCTTTTTTTTTTTTTCAATAAGGTTGGAGCTCTTGCTGTTGTGGGAGATCTATTTTCATCTGATAGGGCAAAGCTGCCTGTTCAGGTGATTTATTGGTCAAAACTTGGGAAAAGCAAAACCAAAGTCAAAAGCAAAACCAAAGGAAGAAGCAAGATGAGACACCTGGTTGAGAGAACCCATCTCTGTTCAGGAAAGCATGTGAATGCCCGTATAAGTGCTCCCCTGAGCAAGGAGCAATTTAGGCACTAACAGAAATGGTTTCCTAACTCAAGGCTTCTCTGGCGGTTTCCCTTGAGGGGCAGTGGTGGTGTAAGTTGGAGAGAGGCTGGACTGTATGTTGCCTTGAGTGTAAAGAATACGCTGGGGAAAATCCTGGAGAGTAGAGCTCAACTCCGTTTGGATCTGAGCATGGCACTGTTCTAAAGAGTCAGAAAGGACTCCAGGTAAACATGGGTTTAGTGAACGCTGTTGGCTAGGAAACCATTCCCCTGCCCTTGGCATGTTGTTTGCCAGCAGGGAGAGCTGTCTGTGTGAGCTAGCCTGAGTTTTGACAGTTGGGTTCTGGGATTTGCTGTGGGTACTGTGCCTGTGGGGCTTTCAGTATGTCCCTTACATACTGCTACACCGAGAATTGCAGCTGGGTTTCTTTTCCTTGAGCGCCACGTTTCATTGCTGAAAAATTAAGTGCTCCCAACTTTTAAAAAACATGTTGGGAGGGAAGCATAACCACAAAGGCTTGTTGAATTTAAAAGCCTGAGAGCTAGTATAAAAAACTTGTGCAGGCCTTCATTACATGGGCTTAATCCATTAACCTTAGGACTTAATTTACCATGGGGCAGCACTAAAAGCAATTCTTGGGCCTTATACACTAAGACCTTGCTGCTTGCCTGCCCTGTAGTCTCCCAACATCTCAGAAAATAAATCAGCTCCAGATTTTCCATAGCCTCTAGAAATGGAAGTTTCTAAATTAGCAGTTAGTCCATCAAAATTGGGTCTTGGTGGCCAGATAGTTGACTGAAACCCAGTGTACAGGTGTATGAATATGTGCCTGTTGGACATATTGTGTCCTATCCTATTTAAGCCAGATGCCAAAGATCAAACTTACAAATGCATATTTATGTTGATCTTGAAGTAAGCAAATGTTGGGCACAGAGCTCTGGAAGAGACCAGTTTTAGGCTGTGAGCTGTAGTGGTGTGCAGGGAATTGTGTGTTTTTAAACATCTTGCCCATGTTTTCCTTGTTAGCCTGCCTCCCTCAGGATTCAGTCTAACATTGCACACAGCTTTAAATACTGCAGGATAAATGGATGTCTTGCTGTGCTGCTCAGATCCAGTCACCAAACTCAAATCTAACTTTGTTTTCAAATAGCTGTAGTTTAAGACCTTGGGTGGACTAGGTAAAGTCCTGGCATAGAGATGACATTAATAATATCACGTGCTTTAGAGATAGCAGTAGACCCCTCTGCTGTTGGGAAGTGACTACTGTTGTGTCTCATCAGAACACACCACTGCCTTTATTCCTGCCATATCCTGCAGTGGTGCTACTGCAGTGAACTACTCTAAAGAAATGAATCTTATTTTTTCTCCTTTTTGAGTCCTTGTAAGGCTAGATTTGTGGTCCTGAGAGGCCCATGTTATGTCAAAAGTTTTAAAAATGGACCAGTGAAAAGAACAGAAATAACTCCCCAATGGAACCAAGTGTTTCTTCTACTGTGGAGCAATGTGGTATCAAGGTTTTAGCAGCACTAACTTAGTGACCTGAATTATTAGTAATTCTGCACAGAAAACTGCATATTCAAGGGAATGAAATTATCTGTATGTGTTTAAATTCAGTGGTATTTAGAACTGAGTCACTAGGGCTTTTCAGAAAATTGCAGCCAAAATCTGAGCTGTGATGCTGCTCCACAGCATGCAAGTTCTGTGTCTGCAGGGAATTCTGCATCCCTTGTGAGCTTAGATCCTCCTCAGAGACACGAGCTAGATCTGTAATTTGAAGTTTGTGCTTCTTACGTATAGCCAAATGTATTAAACTTGTCTTCCATTGCTTCTGGTGTATTTTCTGGGATTTCCAGTTTATTTGCCAGTGTAGCAACCACACTTAAAACTAATAGTGATATTTAGCAGCTAAGATAAAGATAAGTTTTAGCAAAGCTGGTATTAAGATGATACAATTCCCAAGTTTGCTGCACGTTGGCATCTTCTGAATTGATTTCTTTGAGCATTACATATATATGTGTGTGTATATATATAAAACAATGTCTGGCAGTTGCAAGGAGTACAAGGCTCTTGTGAAAACCAATAAACATATTAATGTGCATTATGAAAGCTGAAATCCGTAATAGCTACAACAGTGCAGAGTTGTTTTCTTTTTCAAGGAAATTTTCCATAAAGTAACAATTGTTTCTTTTCATTATGCAGCTACAGTACTTACCATGCTGGAAAACTTTGAGAAAGAATACAGCATAGATATGACCTTAGAAAGGAACATGATAAATTAGAGTTGCTTTTAAGAATTCAAATTAGATTTGCAAGCTGCTTAGTTTGATTGAGCCAGGGTGATCTTGTAAAGAATGGGGAAGACAATGGTAGCAAGCTAGATATGTGGCCATTAAATTCTACAGAGTGTCCTTTTTACTTTCTCCTGTTTCTTTTCCTTGGTTTTGTTTACTCATTAGCAACCACTGGTAAGTGACATCTTTCCACTGTTTAAATTAGGGAGAGGAAATTATCTTTTGAAATTAATTCTACTTGGGGGTTTTGTCTCTGCTCAATGAAACTCTAAGACACTGAGCTGGGGCTGTGTGAAGCTTTGTTTTCTAAAGGCTATAGAAGCTGAAGGCTGTTTTTCTGACAAACTGGTGAGGGAGAGTAAAGGAAGCAGCATATTTGTAGGGATGACGCAGGAGGACTGAGGGGAAAAGCTTGGCATCTTCATTGTGAGCATCTGGTGTGAGACATCAGGGACAAGAACATCTCTCGGAGAGTGGGCAGTGTTGTGGGGCGAGCACCTCCTGTAAAAAGGCATCTATCAGAGCCCCCACTCGGATCCTTCCCAGTCAGACAAGCAAAACTGGGAGAGCTGGGTTCTCACTGTCCAATCTGTTACCCAGGATCTGGGGGGGGGGGGAAACCTGCAGTGCACAAAACCAAATGGCAAGTGCAAGCTGCTGCTTAAACAGCCCGTTTTGCTCACAAGGGTCTGAATCTGGCTTCTGATTCTGACTTCTTGATTTCCTTTTCATTCCCAGACAGTTAGCAAAGCAGAAGCATTGGAATGGGATGAAAAGAAGGAACTAGAGTGAAAGATGAGGTGCAGTAATAGGTCTGAAAGTGAATAAAATATAGCCCAGAGAACTACAACTGCAGCAGTTTCTCCTTCAGCAGGAACTTTCTGTCTAATTCAGCTTGGTATTTTTAGGCCTTATTTGGCAGCTCAAAGAAGAGACCTCACCTGGTAACTTATTTTCATGAGGTTGAAGCGTGGTGGGAGGACAAGCTTCTTCCAGTATGTGAATATAAATCAGTTGGACAAAATGGTTTGGATTCTTACAACTGGCTCATTCTCAAGGGTGGCTCTTAATTCCTTTCATTGCTTGAGGAGGGGTGGATTAGAGGATAAGCAGCAGATTAGGTCAGGAATGCTGCTCTGAGAACAAGGAACAACTGGACTTTGCTCCAAGATTGTAATGGTGGTCCTATGAAAAGTCCCATGAAGGCTTCAAATTGCCTGCGTGGTAGCCTAAGAGAAGGAAATATTTGCCCTTCTAGTCTTGTTGCATCAGCTACACGAAAAGCAAGTGCTTGAGGAAATCCTTGGCTTGACCTGTCGGTGTGAAAACTGTCGTCCCTGCTTTGCTGGGCACTTTGAGTCTTGAGTTGGGGCAGAGACTCTTCTGCCAAATTCAACACATTTACAGCACGCTTTTAAACTGTGGAGGAGCAAGCACTCACCTCTACAATTTCGGGAGAGCTGAAACCAAAACACAAAGCATCTTCACAGCTTTGGGTGCATAGGCTGTTGTGTGCCGTGTCCTTTTCCTGTATCCAGCTCTCAGCAGTTATGGAGCTGCTACCTGGTCTGGAACCTGATTTTTTTTTTTTTTTTGGGGTGACTTCTCTTACACAATGAAGGATTTTTAAAGCTGTCTCAACGGGTTTTCAGTCTGTCACCAGGTTAGGTTCTATCTTCTACTTTGGTGGAGGAGGGCAGAAAGATACAAAATCTCTAAATCTCTGCTCTTGAGTGTTCTGCAGGTGTAGCAGTAAATCAAAAGCAAACACAGATACACACAAATGTGAATCTTTAAAATGCAAACCTCAGTTTATTCTAAATGATTCAAGACAGATTATTGGATTTTCTGTTACAAATTAAATATTTAATGAAGTCTGATAACTTTGTTGAATGTGACTTCAGGAGTGTCAATTTTGGACTGGACCAAATCCACATCCTAGCTAAGGCTTTGCTATCTGCAGTGGTAGTCAGCACTGGATACTACAGGGAGAGATGTAAGCATCCTGCAAGGAAGTTGTCTATAAAGAAAGTTTCCTTCCATGTCTAAACAGCTGTTGATTTAACTCCTAAAGTACCTTTATTTACTTAATCTTTTTCATTAACATTGGTTCTGTATATCGAATGTTCTGTATATCAAAACAAATGCTGCCTTTTGGATGCTTCTACAGTCTCTTCCACTGGCATCTTATGGTACAGCTCTGCAGATTAGTAACGGGGAAAGTGTTTTATCATTTCTGCATCTAGCACTTTTCACTTTCACATGGGTACCTGGTCTTATTCAGAGTGTGAACAGTAGATCTTGGAGGAGCTGGTTTAGAGTTATCCTCTGTGTAGCTGTACTTTTCTGTGTAGTTGAAATTCTCACAGCAAACAAGATTTTCGATGTTTTCTTAAATTTGTATTTCCCAGATCTCTGGAGTTTGTTCTTGGGGTTTTATATGAACACTTATTTGAGACTCACATTTTTATATTTAAAAACTCTATAATATGACCAGAACTTTGGAAACTGCACGTGGTTCAAACTTCAGCATCCGAAGACTAGATAATCTTCTATTTCAGAAACCATACACTGCGGTGGCTGCTCCATACCATTCTTAATTTACTTGGAATGGAAAGTGCCTATGATTCTAGCTTAGTACCTGCTATTGATGAAATAGTATTATTGTTCAGGATTTAGACCACCAAAACATTCCTCAAAATCTCTCTAAATTGAAGAGGATAAAGCATGGATATGTCTTTAAAGCACTTTGCTATTAAATAAAAGATTTTTCTATTTTTTTGAGGACTTAAAGAAAAGCTGAATGCTGCAGATGGCAATAACCCATAATCCAGGGTTGTAATGAAGTTATGGGAGTTAAGGTGCAGTTGCAAAGGGTTCTGAACCTACATTTACTAGGTGGCTCAGATATAATGCTGGTAGCAACCTGTTAAAAGCTCCAGTGTAGATCCAATGCTGTGAAGCACTTAAAGCAACAGTGTTCCTCTGTATCAGCTAACCTGTGGCACTGCTCTAGCTCTTCCTCTGCTTGGGGTTCATCTCTTCAGTGAAATTTGCCTCTGGAGTGTCTGAAAGCCAAGAACACTCCCTGGACACTACATTGCTGATAAGTGATGTGGGTCATCGGGGTTGTGTGTTAGTTGCAATTTCCATGTTTTAGTGTGTGATGTTTATTTACCAGAAGAGGTTAATTGGTACTGTGCTTTCACTAAATTAATCCTTATTTCATTTTTAGCAAGCACTGAATTACCTAGAAGAGGAAAAAAAAAATCATTCTAGTGACTAGGTGGTATGGATAAGCAACCCAAAATTGCTTGTTTTCTTTTGTGCCATAAGATACTATGCTAATGGAAATGCTATGAAATAAGGAATTGTACGAAGGAAAGTGGTGGCAGCTGCCAAGACTTCCAGGTAATGCTGTCCATCCTTGAGTGCTACCTACAGACCACAAACTTGTATGTATGTAGGCAAGGAATGTTCTTGTAACAGTTGTCTGTCAGTCAATAGATGTGTTAGGGAGGATGGATTCATCCACATGGCAACATAGGGATGAAATTCAAGTCAAGGCTAAAAAGCATTCCTCAACTACATGTCTCTGGGGCTTAGTGTGGAGAGATGAATGGGAAATACTTGATGAGTTTGCTGGTTTGCATTTGACAATGGCAGTCAACAGGATAAAAGAAAAGAAAGAGGTCAGGTAACACCAGCATTCCCAGAGGCTGACAAAATAAACCCATATCCTAATGTACCTGAATTAGGGAGACCAAAAGTCACTTACAGAAGGGAGAGAAATGCTCAGGTTCCTTCATGAGGAGCAGAAGTTACATGGGGTGGACACTCCTGGGCTTTTGAGAGGCCTGACCTAAAGGTGGAGGGAGGCATGTTCAAAGATAGGCTTGTCAAAAGAAATGTAGTTAGTTATCTTAAGCACTGAACAGTTGCTGGAAGCTTGCAAGTCAGTTTTGTGGAGTGCTGGCTGTGTATCCCCAGGATTCTGAGGAGCAAGCTGAAGTCACAAAGCTGGAAAGGACCTTCTTGAGCTCACTGAGCTTGTGGCAGCAGTGACACGTCATGGGAAAAGGGACTTGGTTTTCAAAAAAAGCACTAGAAGAAACACTCCTCCAGAAAGGTCTTGGAAAAGATCCTGGTGTCCAGGTTTTGCCTAGTCTCTGAAAACCTGAAATCCAACTGTTTGTGCCATACTAACATCCAGAGCAGAGTTATTCCAAGCTGGTGCTAACTGCTCTGGGACAGGCGTCTACAGAGGGTATTCTATAAAAATGACTTCCGACCCCTTACCATCTTGCACTGGGATGAAGCAGCAACTCCAGCCAGCCCTGTCCCAGGGCACAGCACACACAACAGACTGGTAGAACAAATGCATAGCTCTTTCAGGCTACTTTGTTTTTGCAATGAGTTAATATTTCTGGTTGGTAGCCCATACGGGATGCAGCTAATAGTTAATCTGCTGAGGGCATTGTAGGTGCAACAACAATCATACCCCCTCCTATAGTGCTGTCTGGAGACAATGCCTGGCTGTGCTTGGAGCACTCTCCATTGAAATAACAGCGCTGCAAGGGGAGTGCTGATTATACCCTTCCATCAAAAATTAAATCTAAAGATAACGTGCTGTTTATAACTTGCCAAGCACATTGCTCATGAGCAATGCAGGAGAATCACTTTGCTGGTTAGTACAAATTAATATACATCTTTTTTTCTGAATGTTGAGGAGTATTAGGTTATGGGAATTCCTGTGCATGAGGTCTTTTGATCATAGAAGTGATTTGTATGTCTTGTCAGAATGTCTTCCCAGTTGCTAAGACACATTTTGCAATGTATAAGGCTCCAAACATGCGGAAGGAATGGAGTTGTTAATATACCTGAAGTCAGGCTGATAATATTTTGCTGTTACACTTGTTACTGTACTTCCACAAAACAATCTGTGCTTGCAATCTAAAGGATAGGCAGTCAGACTTTTTTTTGAAGTGCTTCTAGGCACATTCCGTGTGTATTCCTTCAGTGTCACTCACGTTGCTGAGGTTTAGAGGATCATACTAAAAGATCATTTTGGTGGCTTGAATAATAATTCAGTCCTGCCTAATGTGTCTGTTATAAAATGTTAGAATGGAGTGAGCGTATTTAGTATTTGAAAATATCAATGCTTATCGTGTGGTGTTGAAAATGAGACCGCAACTTTGTCCAAATCTGGTAGTTATTATGTACTTAATAGCAAAGGAATTTTAAAATTGGCCAAAACCTGTTCTTCCTGAGGCAAATGGTAAAATTCCAGTTTAGTCAAATAGAAGAAGGATTAGATAAATGCTGACTGCTTATAAAGTCCCATCTGTTAACATTCAACTTCAGCAGAAATTTTCCATACACTCTACTTGTAAGACTAGATAACTATGTTAACTAATTAGAAGCACTGTTAAAATATTTACTATCTGAATGTTCAAATATATGGAAAGACTAATGAAATCCTACTGATTTTTTTTTTTTTGCAGAGTTGTTTCTGTAGGAAAAAAAAAATTCTACTTTGCTAATTGGGAAAAATGGAAACACTAAAACAATGCTTATCATAACCTCATTAGGGTCTGGTGAACTTGAAACTCTTCTACAATGTGTAATATTGAAATATCATTCATTTTCCCAACCCAATGCATGTGGTGCTTGTTGAAATTGATTGTAGAGGACATTCTCCCTCGGTGGCAAAAGCACTGAAAGCAGCCAGATGGTTAGCAGAAATATATAATATATTAACAGACCATGGCTACTTGGTCCCATAGTTTTTCTCAACTGGCAACTGGAGTGACTTTTTCAAAATTGAACGTCTAAGTGCGGTTGGAAAAAATGCAGTTTCTTCCGAAATAATTGCACAATTATTGTTTATAGTGGTCTTTTCCCCTTCACTCTACTGAATACTACTACTTCTAACAAAGTGGAAAAATATGTAGCAATTTAAGTTACTAAATTATATCACAATGTATTGGTCTGAATTTCCTTCTTTCCATTTGAAAAACCTGACTTGTGTCTGCACACTAAATCATACTTTTTTAATGTAAAAGTGAAATTGTATGTACCAGGAAATTTCTTAAATTAACTGAGGCCAGAAGGCACAATAATTGTCATTTAATCTAACATCCATTTTTAATCTGGGCTAAGTAGCCCACAGTCTCCCAGGATGAGACAGGATAGCCATTAGCATAATAAAACAGCTCTTTTTTTTTTTTTGTGCAAAATGCCTAATCTGACTCCACTAAAAGCTGTTCTTCGTGTGGAGGTATCTTCTGTGTGTCTGAGTGGCCCTATCATGATATAAAGCAGCTGAATGTCTGGCCCATGGTGTCAGAAGACACCAACTCACAGGCTCTGTCTGTGGCTCATACTTTAAATGTTCTGGTGATACACAGGGAAGTGGGGAAAATAGCATGAGCATTAAATGGAGAGCTCGCTGCCATGTCAAATCAATGGGGCTTTTGCTATACAACTTGGTAAATTCTTACCCTCCAGCATTTAAAAAAAAAAAAACTCAATAGTAAGATGAGTCCCATTTTGAGATGGTGCTTCAAAGAAATAATTTGGAGTACTCAATAGCAGAGACTTAAATTGATGCCTTTCAACTTTTGTAATGAAGCCAAAAAGGAATGAAGAATTAGAAAAAATAACCACTATCTTTAAATAATTCATTCATCTTAAGCACTGGCTATGAGTGCTGTGAGTCTTATAAAAAGAGAGACTGAATGAACTGTTGTGGGAATCTTGGTATTTTATTGTTAGAAATAGGCAAATTCCCCAGGAACACAACCCTGATGAAGCAGAGACTAAGCTTCTAACTGGGTTCCAGTTCCAGCATCTGCTGCAAACTTGAGTGTAATCCTGCTCCCCCTTCACTGGTATGCTAAGTTTGTGTGGTTGCATCTACAACCCCTGACTGAAATCAGAGCCACATCATGCTACAAACAGCACAAATATCTGGGAACAAAGAACCTCCAAGACCTTCTTGTGCAATTAAGCCACAGAAAGGATAAGAAGAAGATAGGGTTGCAGAGAGCTGCACAGCAGCAGTATTGAATCCCAAAGCAGCCATCTCCTGGTACCCAGCTCATGGCTCTTCTACTAGATCAGAGTTAAATCAAGATTTGACCCAGGTTTGCTCAGACAAATAGACCACATCTTTCTTTGCTGCTAGAGTGAAATCTTAGTTATAGGGGAATCATATGAGCAGTAAATGGTCTCTTGAGTTCCCTTCCAAACTGCATTTTCCTGTGATTGTAGGATAAGGTTTATCTTGGTCTATTTGTTGCAAACCTTTAGGGAAAACATAAAATAGAACACATTTGGTACATTTTCTGTAGCAGCAACGAAGAAGGATAATATCTTTAAAATAGCTTGGCTGTGAAATAGCTGTTAAGCTCTTGTTTATCATCTAATAAAAAGTTAAACTTCAGTCACATCTGCATATGCCATTATTTGGACTGATGTGCAAGTATTTGTCCTATACTGTTCATTAGCTGGAAGGATCTCGAATGCCTATCAGGGTGTGCAAATCAGCCTCCAGGAGAATTATTTTTGAATGCTTGGATGTCAAACTCCCTTCGAGCATTTCAATTTGTGGTGAAACTCTACTCAATAGCTCCTATTACACTAAAATCTGCCAGCAGGGCTTACCGTCTCTTGCTCTGTTCCATACAGGCAGTGGGGGGAAGAAGAAAAAAATAATTTAGCACTTGAATACAGCCAGGAACGTTTACAGATTGGGAGCAGAGTGCTGATGTGCCAAGGGTGTAGCAATCCAAAAGACAGATTCATTGCAGACATGGCTTATCCATCAATCTTTATTCAGCAAAGTATTTAAGCCTTGCTGAGCTCTTAAGTACATGCAGATGATTTCATGCTACTCCAAAAGATGAACCTAATTATGCTTTCTGCTGCAATTATTTAGAGATCATCTTTAGGGAACCCCTCCCATTTGTTGGAGTTCAATATCCAAACATTAGATATAGGGGAAAAATATTGCAAAAGGTTTGTTTTGCTGATAGTGGATGAGACTGAGCGGTATGTGATAAAAATGTGGTGTGATAACATATAAAGCATTGCATCCCACACGGCTTGTGAATGTATTGCTTAAATGGATATGGGGAATTCGTAACGTGGGGCAATAGCTGTTGAACAGCACGTGAATCTGTTGGTTTATGTTCATCTCACACCAGAGCCGTGACACATTGGAATTTAGACAGAGAAAAGAAAGGGCTACCTGCCAAAATTAACTACCTTTGTGCACGTAAAGGAAACAATTCCCCTGCCACGCAGCAGAATTTGGGGCGCTACAGAATGAGGTGATTATGAAGAGCGACCCGTTAGACAAGGAGCACCCTTTCAGGGTAAGGGCTTGCTGAGGGGCTTGCCCAGTAGGTGGACTCCCATCCTTCAGCCAGTGTTTGCTGAAGGAACCTGAGGCAGGCAGACTCCAAAGCATGCAACTCTAAATTGAAGAAGGGTTTTATTTGTGGTACTTGATGCCTTTAGCAAAATAACAATAGAAGTTATTGTCCCAAGGATGATGAAGCAATACAGGATGATGGGATACTTAAGGACGTAACAAAAATTATTTTAGGAAGATGTAGATCATAGGATCTGGGGATCTTGTTGAGCTTAGCAAGGATCCTCAGTGCAGACATTCTAAATTCAAAACATGTTGATACACTGGGGTGCAAAGAAGAAGATTTATCACAAGACCTTAAAACAATATGTAGTCCTTCTGTACCAGGAATGGTAGACCCTGGGTAACAAACATTTCCTCAGAAAAAGATGCAGGTTTGGTTTGAACTTACCTGATGATGTGACTCCACCCCTGCCCCAATATTTTATTAAAATAATTAAGCTCCTTCATTGCTTAAAGATGTACTTTCTTCTATTTGAATCTATTCCCCTTATGCTCTCAGCTGCTGCCTTTATATCTTTTTCCATTATTTAAATGTTATCTTCAACACCCAGAACTTTATCCACATTAAACCATTCCACTCTAAATTCACCTTTTGATCTTTGTTTTGGTAATTTAAGCAGAATGCAATTGATGTGAGGTGTTGTGGTTTTTTTTTTCTAATCCTTAAACTAAGAAATTCTGCTTCTCCAACTTTTCCAGTATCTTTTCAGAAATGCAAAAGAGCTGCATGTAGTATTTCAGCAGTGGTGTCAGACATGGCCTAGCAAACACTTGTTCTTGAATTGCCAGATGCAGAGCTACACAACAGCTTTATGGCATATAGTTTAACGCATAACTTATGTAGAACGCATTTCAAGAATCCTTTAAGGACCCAAAATTGGATCCTTCTACTGGTGACAGCTCCAAAGTGCTCTCACATAACATCCCTTAAGTAAAAGTACTTGCTTGGAACAGTGCTTAGCCCATATGCAAGCTCACTTGGTGGGGTGCTGTTGTTGTGATTGACTTACTACAAGGATAAGCCTTATCCTCTCCAGAAATCCCAGTGTATAAATATGCTGCACAGGCTCTATTTTCTTTGCCAAAGTAAGAGGCCAGGAAAAGACAACTTTGCACAGGTTGAGTTTTCCTTTTTTCCCTTTTTCTCAGTCAGATGGGCTGGGTTGTCGTTTTGGCTGGTATTTTACACAATGGGGATGCACCAGCACAACCTCCCAGTGCAGACATGCTTCTTTCAGAGACACAGTCCTTTGAGCATTTAGGGTTTCTATTAAAGCTGGGCAGTTTTCCCAGTGGCTACTAAAGGACTTGGGAATGCCATGATCACCATTTCACGGTGGCACTTCTGCTTCTAACTTCCTTCAGTCCTTTTTCAGAGCTCTGCAGCAACACGCTCCCATTGCAGTGGAGGAGCAAAGCACTGAAAGCACAACAGAATCTGCAGGCTTGCCTTTATACAAAACAAGCACAGAAATTAGAGAATTTTTTTTTCAGAACAAGAAACTCAAGTAAAGGGAAATACTGTCACACTGGGCAAGGTGCCTGTTCCTGGAGATACTGTTGGTTTTGAAAAAGCTTCTGATTCATCAGATCTGTTTTGCAAGCCACAGGGGACTATAGTTTTGCTTGCTGAGGCTCTGGCTCTGCTCTCTCTGCTGTTCCTGTCTGCTTGATAGTACATCCAGAAGCTGGGTTGGGTTATGCATTGGGGGACCACAGAATGGAGTCCCCAGGAAGAGCCTTTTCAGGGAGAAACAGCATCCAGCCCTGCATCCTTGCCATAGCATTTCTTAGGTAAACAGTAAGGTCTGTGTCTGGTTTTGCACACATCCATCCCTCCCTGCCACGGCATACATAGAGAAACAGAATATTTATTACCAGCCCATTCTTTCTGGGCTTTAAATTGGACTGTGAACACCTCTACCAGTCCCAGTGCACTGGGAGCAACTATCTCATGGTCAGCAGAAACTCCAACAGTCTGAATCCAACCTGCACTGTTTGTTTTGCTGCCAGGAGGTAAGAAACAAATCCTTGAAGAAAATGGTCCCATTTCGAGGCATGATATGTTTTCTGTTCAGAAGTCAGAGCTGTATTGTATGGATCTATGGAGGCAGAATTTGATCTGATGATTAAATATTTAATTTATCCATTATCTTCTACCAGGTGAGATGTGAACACTGCTCTTGTGTATTTCACCCTTATGCTGGGACAGCACTGTGTCACTCCCATCAGCTGCCTATTCATACTTCTTCCCTGATTGCAGCCAGGGGATTTACTAACTTCCTAGACATGTGGCACAAATCCACATTCCCTCGTGGCTTGGCTTCTCATCTGCTCACGCACTGTCTACAGTAGTGCATGGCTACATCCTCTTGTCCAGCTGATCCTTCATTGCTGAATATACTCAGCAAAATTCCTTGGAAAGAAAGCAGAGCTTTTTCTTCTCGTGTGTATCATATGCTCTGAAATTCACAGCCAGGTGCCATACAGGAAGGAGAGAGCTCCACGTTGTGAGTGAAAGCATTGATTGAGAGCTTTGGTGCTAAATGCTGTAAAGAAATTAGCAGCATGAAGCAAGCAAGCTTCCTCCTGCTACCTCCATGCAAGCATACACCTGCAAATCCCCTGTTAACACACCCAAACAATGGCACCATGGTGATGCAAGAGCAAATTGTTTCCTAAGCTATGCCTGATCTTCTGAAACCGGGCTTTACTTTTGGGGGAGTTGGGGGGAAGCTAAATTATGTAAGCATCCCTCAGCTATTTAAGTGCACAATCCGGTTTGAGAACTCATTAGCAGATCGCAGAGTGCAATTTGCATGTGCTAACACAGCCAACAGTCACCCAGGCAGCCTAGAGAAAACTGGCACTACAGAAGGAAACTTTCAGATTCAGCCATGTCTTCCCGTGGGATGGCTCAAAGCCAGAAAGCATAGAGCTGCATAATGCAATGCAAAAACCACCCCAGAAAAAATATCCCCAGAAAAAATATCTTCCAGGTAGAGGGGGGGGGAAGAGAACTAAAGAAATCCCTGTATTTGTATGTGCTCTATATGTATATGCAGCATACCACCTAGAACTAGTGGTGATGGCATCACCAAGGAGCTGGTGAGCCAAAGCCACCACATGGCTTCTTGGGGTCCTGGAACACTGGCCTCCTCTAAGACAAAAGGAACAGCGCTTCCTTCTGCGTGCCTGGTAATCTCTTGGATTCCCAGTTTTGCACCAGCAAAATCCAGTTGGGAGGAGAGCCCTTCAAAGGCTGTAGCACTTGGGCACAGCGAAGGCATCCCTTTGCTTGCCCTGACCCACGTCTCACGTGCAGAGAATAGCTTGCAGTTTATGCACTGCACAAAATCCAGTGGTGCTACTGTAATTTTTCATTTTTCTAGGGCAAGAGAAAAACTTCCTTCTCTTGGTACCTTCCTGTCCATTCAGGAGAAACGCGGGATTTTGCCCTCTCCTGCATGAAGAGCTCTAAAATCCCAAATGTACCTCATTGGAAAAGATTTAATCATGGGACTATGCTATCTTCTGGAGTAGATACAGCAATCCCTCCCCTTCTCCATAAGTGGTGCATGGAGTAGGTAAAAATCACTGGGTATCACAGAGGGAGAGAAAGCTTGTGTGTCTCTGCTCTGGTGAGTAGGACTCTCTGTGAGGAAGAGGAACTGGGATTAGCTATGGGATTTAAGTGTAGTCATGTGTTCTGAATTTAAGGACTAGATCACCCTTCCCCTCAAGCAGATGCTTCTCCTATAGTTACAACCAGCCTGGACTTTTTAGTCATGGTACAATTCACTGCCACTGAGCTGATCAAATTATCACAGTGTCTGCTTTACAATATCACTGATTAAGTCACAGAGGAGGAAGCTAATTATAAAGGAGCACGCTACTCACACACGGATGCTGCAGCAAGCTCTGCAGGAGGCAGATGGATAATTTTAAATAAAAAAAAGGGGGAAAGGCATATGGCAGTAAAACATTTTTTAATTTTTTTCTTTTTGGTGGGAAATGCTACAGCCCCTCTTCTTCTTGAGGCACTTCTGTAGGGCAGAGGTGCACTCTCAGAGTTTGAGGGTACAACTCCAAGAGGCCACGCTAATTTTATTACTGGGCATGTGATCATTATGCTATAGACTAGAATAACTTAGACTTAGCTTTAATGTCAGTTTATCAGTGTGTTCATCACTGAACAAACATTACATAATTACACCAAATCACAAGATTAGAATATAAGGGATTTTTTTTTTGGGGGGGGGGGGGGGGGGGGGGTTTTTTTAAAAAAAAAAGTGGGGGGGGGGGGGGGGGGGGGAGTTATCTTAATACAGAATGACCTAATTTGTATCGATCTTTCTTTCTGTAACATGTTTAAGGCTAAGTGTCCTTAGGAGCCAACCACATCATAAAAACATGGTCTAGAGTCAGATGGAGGAGAGCTGTGGCCCAACCACACTGTGGGTACTTGCTCAGAAAATTCATTGAAGCAAATGGAACCCATAACTATCTTCAGTGCACTTGAAGTGAAACATTTTAAATGCAAACAACGTAATATTGTACTTACTACTGACATTATTTTCCACATTAACCAAGGATGCTGCTGCCTTCAACTTTACAATGGGAAGCGCAATTTTCTGGAATGTGAATCTGACATTGTCTTAATTTGCCACTTGTGTGATGGTTTACAAAGGGAATATAATAAAGAACTGCTGATACAACAGGTTTTTACACCCATTTAGCATGTGTGGTAAGGCCAGAGAAATATACAGGGCCAATTAAGGCTAACCTGCTTTATAAATCCTCTGGTATAAAGCTTTCTGACTTGTTACCATAAAATTTATTTTTTTTTAAAATGATATATATTTACTGGGAATTCATGGGAATGCTGCTTTGTCTGTACACAAATCCTGCAGTGGAATATAAAGCTATTTTGGTAGGATGGCTGGCAAGCAGTGTTGTACAGGCTGAGCTTTTCTAAGGGTGGAGCAAGCCAGACATGGTCCTTGCAAAAACTGGCAGAGGAGAGTTTAATTTGCAAATTATAACATGCTTCTTTTCTTATAGGAGTTTAACAGACCAGGCTGAAGGGACTTTGCTATAGGATATATATGAAACCCCTGCAGTCACATCATTAAGCCCCCAAGAGGTCAGTAGAAGTGCAGATAGCACAAGCAGAAGGAGGAATCAGATTACTCCATTTTGGCTGGTTCTTGAAGGACATTTAGCAGACCATTTTCAGCTCAAGAGAATCAATTAGCACAGTAGGAAGAGGGGAAGGCCATAACTTCCTCTCCCTAGGAATGACCATTGAGAAACCAAGTGGTAGGAGAGCTATAAGCATTTACTTTGTGAGGGTGAGCTTTGAAATAGGGGTCATCTATTTTACCGATCTATTTTTTTTTTTTTTTTTCGTCCACAGCCTGGCAGATAATTCTTTGAAAGAGGAATAGGACTGAGGAGTAGGAGATGTTGTGTGAACTACTTCTGTCTGGGGTATCGGTGGTCCCACCGCTTCCCCATCCTCACTAAAAGCCTGAGCTATCAGCAGACAGTTGCTGCTTGCAGTCCAACACCCCTGTTGAGGATGCTGAAGAGGAGACAGAGAGACAGGCTGTCAGTGCATGTTCACACAGAGGAAGGAACAAGCTGCTTGAAAAACTATTTCCCTCCAGCTGGCACAACCTTGGCTTTGTCTGGTCCCATGTGCAACATGGAAACACTCAGTGGAATAATCCCGGTGCCAGGCTAGTCTCTGGTCCTCAGAGAGGAGGGAAGATGAGCAGCTGGTGTCTAAGCTCAGGGAAAGTTACCCGTCCACAGGAGCAGAAAAAAAAAAAAAGGAAAAAAAAAAGAGAAAGGAAAAAAAGTGTCATATATTTGGAAAGAGAGGGAGAGGTGATTTGGTACACTGCAGCACAAAGCTTAAGGTGAAAAGAGGCTCTAGCTAAAGATAATGATGTGGGAAACTCCTGCTGTGGAGAATGCCAGCATCCTAATGGATTATTCCTGTGACTATGCCAGAGACCAATCTCCTGGTGCTGATTTGTGGTGATGCACACAGGTTTGCCTCTGTGAGAGTTGTTATTCCTGAGGTAGCTTCTCTTCAGCTATTGAAGGTCTCACTGGTCTAACAGATTAGTGCTTCCAAGTCTTGATAATGGCAATATGGGCTGTATAATCTCTGGGCTGATGTGCCCAGTAGTGCTTTCCTCTGAACTTACCTGCAGGGCACTATGGAAGGGATGAAATGCCCTATTGGATTGCAACTGGCTCACAAGAATGCGTTGAGGTAAAATCACTTATCCCTTCCATAAGTAGGTTCAGTATGTATGCCCTGGATGGATGGAAAAACTGTAAGGGAAGGAATGTAACTCATCTTTTCAACTTTATAGAAGCAGAATTCCCCTGTAGATGGTTCTCTAGTTGGCCTGCTTTGGTGTGGAGTGCCTTTTCAAAGGGACACTGGACAATCAGCAGTCTCCCACCTGTACGTGCAGCCTTGTGCTGTCTCACACTAGCCTGCCCCCCGGGAGAGCATGGTTTGCTTTACCACCGTGTCTGAGTAAGATCATCTTATTCTTCCACAAGGGTAAGAAAAACATGTGGTGTCCAGTTGTGGCAAATTCAGCATTCTAATTAGGTGGTAAAATGGTCAGATAGCAATTTTCAGCTTGATTCCTTCAGTAGTAAATTGCAAGACACCTACACCATAGGCTTGAAAGTAAGGCATATTAGATAATTGTGTCCTAGTATTTACTTTCTGAACTGGTCTAGGGAGGATGTTTTAATGCTGTGAACAGGCCTGCTTAAATGTTCATAAGAGTCTCAGTATAAAATCCTAATGAACAATAATCTGTCTCTAATTCCTCTAATGTAGTCTCTGGTCTGAATGATAGCACTTGTATTATTTTCTATGAAACACATTTACCTCCTGCAATTCATTTGACTGTAATTCTTTTGCAGTTTATATTTGACTGCTCTTGTTTTATACTTAATAGTAATTCTATCTAAGCACAGATACATTTCTTTAAAAAAAAAAAAAGAGGCATGTTTAAATAGTACCAAAATAAGACTCTTCTAGCTGCAGCTATAATAACACCTCTAATGTTTAACAAGCCACGAGAACAGGAAGAATAGAATAATTTACCTTGCCCATAAAAGAGCAGAAGTAGTTACATAAAATGAACATATCAGTCTGCTGTTATTCCTATTCCACACAGTTCCCTGTGGCTTATTTCATTTCAGCTTTTTTTTTTTTTTTTTTGAGAGAGAGAAATTAATTCAATGATGATACAGTTTCTTCTGGGTCAGAGAGACCAGGTTAGCCAGAAAGAAATGACTTCTCAGAAATACAAGGATATTATGCTTCCTGGCTTTCAAACCTCTTACCAGGATAATAGATGGATATAAATTTCCACAAATACAAAATAAGCCCAATTGGAGAGCTACTCTAGAGGGACTCTGAAATGAGACAAAAACAAATGGGTTTATAGAACTGGAAAAGAAAATACTACATTACTTACATCACTTTTCCTGAAGGCATAAAAAGATATTAAAAAGTCATTAGCCATGCTAGCTTAGTCACCTGAGAATCTTTGGGAATGACACTTCAATTCCACTTTCTTAATGACCATGTGGGTTTGTGGAAGTGGAAAGACAACAGAATTAATTCTTCTGGAGGAGTTCTGTGTGGGGAAGATGGCAAAGTGTTCCTAGCAGCTCCGAGACGAGCTTCTGCTCCAAACATGCATGTAAAGGTCAGGCCCAATGTCAGACCTAGTCACTGTGGCTGATCTTTCAGCCTATGCTAAGTCTGCAGAGGTAGAGCTGGCAGCTTCTGCAGAAGTCTCATTATGTGTCTAGAAACCTTTCCAGTTTTCCAATAGTTTTGTGTCTTCTAACTTTATAAGGCTGTGCATTGTGCTCCTCTAATTTTGTCCTCTTCTGGGGAACAGCGTAACTTTTGGGACAGGGTGAAACCTACTAGCTGGCTGATACTGTTACTTGGCAGCCAGAAGTCTGTCTTCCCAGGAGGGGGCACCTGCACTGTGTTCAGGAAGAAGTGTCCTTTGGGACCAGATGTCCCACTGCCTCAGTGAGTCATCCAGTGGTGTTACTGGTTTATAGTGGATATACCTCGGTATTGAGCCCCGTAACTCAGCCCCTATTGACTGGGCTCCACTGAAATGCAGGGGGCTCTGATTGCTTTTAATTCTGTAGAACAGCTCTGCTACTTGTCTTGGATGATGTAGGGGAGAAGGGAAAATGATGTATGTTCCAGTGGCATCCTGGGGGGCATCAGGAAGAGTGAGATCATTCTCCCCCTCTGCTCTGCACTGGTGAGGCCACGACTGGAATACTGCACCCAGTTCTGGGCTTCCCAGTTCAAGAGAGACAGGGAACTGCTGGAGAGAGTCCAGCGTAGGGCAACAGAGATGATGGAGGGATTGGAGCATCTCCCTGATGAGGAAAGGCTCAAAGAGCTGGGACTCTTTATCCTGGAGAAGAGAAGGCTGAGGGGAGACCTTATTCATGCTGACAAGTATCTAAAGGCTGGGTTGAGGGAGGATGAAGCCAGACTCTTTCCAGTGGTTCCCAGTGACAGGACGAGGGGCAACGGGCACAAGCTGGAACATGGGGAGTTCCACTGAAATGTGAGGAAGAACTTTGGGTGGCAGAGCCCTGGAAGAGGGTGTGGAGTCCCCTTCTCTGGAGATCTTCAAGCC
>BJBW01001248.1:17668-28281 GCA_004320125.1 Scolopax mira | reverse complement strand
TGGATGCTCCTGAGTGATGTGCTCTGGGCAGCCCTGCTTCAGCAGGGGAGTGGGACTGGATGATCACTAGAAAGTCCCTTCCAA
Source organism: Scolopax mira (assembly GCA_004320125.1). NCBI lineage: Eukaryota > Metazoa > Chordata > Aves > Charadriiformes > Scolopacidae > Scolopax > Scolopax mira. The sequence continues at coordinate 28,197 of BJBW01001248.1, read as the reverse complement.
CTCCAACAATTCCATGGTTCTACATTTTAGTCCAGCCCATTGCCCATCCTGGTCTGCAGGAAATAGCAAACTCACCTACAAAGTAATTACTTTGTTCTGTGGCTTCTTGACTGGAAGGAAGAGCAATTGTTTTTCATCAAGGTAATTTCTAGGGTCCTTTCTGATTTTTGGAGTGAAAGACAAGCTACTGGAATTCAAGCCTATGTTTAAGGTGTATAAAATGTGACATGTTGAGAGAGGGATTTGTATGTGTGTGTGAATTTCCTTAAGGGACTTCAGAGAGGCCCAGACTGGAGCTATCAATACTGTAGGGATGTGTTTCCTTGGCCCCAGTGACCAGATGAAAAGTGATCCCACTGCTGGGAGTTAGTCCTGCTGGTGCTTTCAATCCTGAAAACCCTTATGGCAAAAAGGGGTTTTTTGCTCTATTTTGCAGGGCCAGAATTTTGGCTGTTTTCATGTCTCCTGCTCCACCTCTGCCCAGCCCCACTGATCCTACATTTCTCCTCTGACTCCAGCTGTTGACATGGTACTAGAGAATCTATGATATCGTGGGCAGCTGGAAATCAAGGTAATGATGGGGCTAGGAGAATAACCATTAGTTCTGAATGTAGTCTGCCTTGTGCTTAGATCTTATTTGTGTTCTTTCTCCTAGTCAGTTTTAAGCCCTTAATAGCCTGTTATTGCTGATAATTATCACAGTTGAGAAATCATATCAATATATTGCTTTTAAAGGAGACTGAGGGGCAACAAATGAGAAGATTTGATGTTCTGCAAATTGTGTCTGTTTCTGTACAGCTTTGTCTAACTGTGAAAACATCCTGTACCTGCCTCTTGGTGTTTTCTTCCAGTCCTCCAGGGCAAGGGTGGAGGGAACAGGCCCTTGTGAGGGCATGTGTTGGCATTTTCTAGGGCTTTTCCACAACTGAGGAATGTGGCAGGATGCAGACATCTCCCCTGAAGTGTAGGGACTGCATTCCTTGGAGCCTAGGAGCTTACCTGCTTTTGGGTTAGCCAGGTGTTTAGCAAATAAAGCTCTTCCTGGCAACACCAGCCACGTGGGAGCAAGTTTTCAGGAGGCTGGTGGACAGAAGCTCCATTTTAGGAGCTTTCCCTCCTCAAGACATCAAGGTACACCTCTAGTGGATGGTGTCTAGACTCTTCCCATCCCCAGGCTTTGGCCCTGTCCCTCACTGGCGTGGTGTGGTTATGGCTGGTGTAATGGTCCACTCTTCCACCAGGGGCTGAGCCAAATATTTCCTTTCTACTTGCCTTTTTTTTTTCCCCCAGTTTGCTTTGTGTTTTCTCTTAATTTTAAAAGAACTTTTGTAAAATAGCTCTTATGAGGCTTGATCCACTGCTTCTTTTATGTGGGACGGGAGTGACACCATGAGCTCTGCAGTGGCTGGAGCGAGGCTGAGCTTCAGAGTTTGAGCATCGTGGTGTTTGTGAAGGTAAAGCAGACATAGAGAGTGAAGTTATTGGAATTATCTGAGAAACTTGCTACTGGGTAGAGGCCCCACAGGGGAGCTGGCTGACTGGAGCTCCCATTGCAAAATGAGGGCTGCTTTTTTTCCCTCCTGTGGTTTATTCATGCTTTTGGGGATGTGTGGGACAATGCAGAATTGCTTCTTTTTGTTAAACTTGCCCATGAGTTAAATGCCTGAAATTTGTTGGGATGAAACTGCCCCCCAGGGCCCCAAGTGCTATTTCGAGTGAGTGGGATCAGGCTTGTATTTCTTTTGGGGTGATTCCAGGGGGTCTGTTGTCGTGGCACCAGGTGATACTGGGTGCAGCCAGGTGTCTCCTGCAGGGCTGTGCAGGCTCTGTCCCTATTGCAGTTTGATGTAGGAGCTGAACAGAGAGAAACTCCAGCAGGAATTGCAATAATCAGGTTGCTGGGAATGGAGGGAAATCCGTGTCCTAAGGCAGAATTTCAGTCTTGCAAAATAAATGGCAGCAAAGTCAGGCAATACCCAAGAGATGGAGAAGATGGCGGGGGGGGGGGGGGGGGGGGGGGGCAGGGGGGGGGGGAAATAGGGGTTGGTTTTTAAATTTTTTTTTGTTTGTTGGTTTTTTGGTGGATTTTGTTGTTGTTTTGTTTGGTTTTGTTGGTTTGGTTTTTTGTTGGTTTGCGGTTTTTTGGTTTGTTTTTAATAGCCTTCATGTTCTGCATCTAATCACATAGTGTGTTACAGTCCCAATTGATTTTGAAGGCAAGGTTTTATCCAAAAGTTCTATCTATCTGCTGAAAGCAAATGAAAGTGGACTATTAATTATGAGGGCAGTGGGGTGACGAGGTATGATAATTTCAGGTTTGGGTGCCTTAACTTGCAAGAAATCTACTTGCATGAAATTTACTTGCATTTGAGTTTCTACTGTTGCCCTGGGCTGGGGCAAAGGGAGCCTAGCATAACAGCATCAAACAAGGTAAAAGTGAAATAAACCTATCAAGTAACAGAAATCTGTTGAGAGATGCAGAGTCTCAGTAATGTGGAATAGCATAAAGGCCAGCATGGCCTATGGATTCGGAGTAAACTTAAATTTCAAGTAACTTTTTATGCAGCAGCCAGCTGAGCTGAAAAGGGAGTAGAGGAGGATACCAGACAATACGGACTTGTCTCTTGGGTGCAGCTACGTTCTAAATCAATCATATGGTGCTCTTGAAATGCCAGTGAATGTTTCCAAGCATTATATTAAAATTTCATGATCAATAGTGCTGAAAGCTGCACTACACGCAGGCTAAAATAACTGCTGACAATCCGCCTGGATATGAATTTAATAAAATGTTGTTCACCAGTGTCAGCTGCAGTGCACTGTCCAGATTATCCTGTTGATTAGCAATTACCTGTCAAAACAGTCCTTTTTTGTTAGGTGAGCGTAGATCAAAGACAGTATTGCTCGTTCTCTTGTGTATTTACTGCCAGAAATAGGTGGATGTTTATTCAAACTTGGTCTAGCTGCTGAAGAACATAGCCTCTTCCTTTCTATAAACATTATTATGGTCTGCATCAAAGAAATGCCCGCAGGCCCTGTTGGGTTCAGGACTCTGTCATTCCAGTCAGCAGCAGCCCCTGCCATAAAGACCCAAAAGTGTAAATAAACAAGAGCCAGGAAGTGGGAGCAGGTATTTCAAAAGCAGGTAGAATACAATTACAAAGGCTACTTTATTTATCCTTGGAAAACCCGAAGTATTTATATTCCAAACATGGTTTTATCTGTCCAAGGTGCTTCCTAAAAGCATCTTAATTATCCAGGAGCTTCTTTAAAGATTTACCTGAAGAACTGGATTTCTATTTTTCATTAAAAGAGAAAAGTCTTTTTAGACTCAAGTCTTTTTAGACTCAAGAGATCAGCTTGAATGCAGACGGAAGGTTGGTGAGTTATGACACTGAGTGCTAAGTTACCTAAATTTTTCACTGGTAGATAGTTAAGGACACCACATGATGCTGGGGCTAACTCTGTGTTTACTTGCTAGCTCAGTGGTTTGCATCTTTTTTTCTTGCAATTTCTTCAGCATGTGAGACACATACAAAAATCCTTCATCTAACAGAGATTTTTGAAAGCAACTACTTCCCAGGTCTTGCAACTGTTTGCATGTCCATGGGATAATCTATGTTCTGGCTTTTGTTGAAGTTCTTCAACTTCTTGTGAATGAGCAAGTACTCAGTGGAGTGGAAGTAAGGGCAGGACTGACTTTGAGAGTGACACCTAAACTGGTGAAACCTGGCTTCTCAGCTGTGCTGCATGGACTATTTACATTTTTTTCATATTTCAGGGCTCTTTGAGAATGGAATCTGGAATGCAGTGACCCTTCTGCTTGAGGAATCGGTTCCAGGAATGCAGGTATGCTATTTGTTTTGGTTGATAATTAGGTGCATATTATGCCATGTGAAGTAGCACAATTTCAGGAATAAAAAATGAGAGCGTTCTGTCACATCTGCCTAGAGGAATGCTGTCATTTACTGATGATGCTCTCTCCTGAGATATTGGAAAACTGGATTTACACCACGGTTTATTCTTTTAAGTTGTTCTGCTTAATAAACAAAAAACTGGTAGACCAGTTGGGGCGTACCAACACTGCTGTCTTCATGAGTGTGACACTCCTGCGTTCGCTGAGGCATTTCATTGTCACTGTGTGTAAGAGGCTTCAGTAATTGTGCAGCAGCTGGTGACTTCTAGATGCTATCGCCTGGAGGATGTGGGTATAAGCTTGCCTGATATTAGGGATTACATGATGATGTTTGAGTAATGTAATACAATATTAAATATTTTGTACTAGGAAAGTCTTTCATTAACTCCAAGTGACTCTATTAGACCCTTTAATGCAGTTCCCTAACTAGTCTGCTGAAGCCCATACTTTGATTAGTTGTTCACAGCGTCAGTGAATTGATTCTTTTTCCTTTATAATGGCAGGGCTTGCTGTCCAAAACACTTCTTTTAAATGTAGCTTGCTTCTCTTTAAATACCCTGATGTTTCTTATGTGGCTGGGTATCTGCCCAGGATTTGCTTGGAAGTGTGTATCATAAAAAAATCTGATTTTATTGTATTTGTCAGAGATATGATAAAACAAAACAATATAACATACTGCAGGATTGTACTAACTCACAGTAATGGCCTGGAAACCTTCTGTGGGAGACTAGCTACTACAAATTAGCAAGCAAGCGTGTATTCACAAATAAGCAGTACCTTGCTCATTTATCTGGACAATTATTCTTTAAATAATTTATGACAGCACTTCATAGTGATCAACTAGTAGAGATACCACAGTAGTATGTCTTGCAAGAGTAAAGAGGGAAAGGTAACGTGCAACTTCCTTACAGAAATTGGCTACTAAGTCTTTGTTTGAGAAACAGGCTGGGTCTTGTGGGACTAATTATGCTTGTGGAATATGCAGGATGTGCATGAGTAGCAGTCAGTACACCCTGGAGACCCTGACAAATCTAGAGAGAAAATGGGAAGACAAGGTGTCCTGCCCTTTACGGGGTCCTGGTCCTACCATGCCATTATCTGAGGGTTTTGGCTTGGTTAATTCTGCTTTCTGTTATTGCAAGCAATTGTCGAGGCAACTGTTTGTGTTCATATTTCAAGTTATGTTTAGCCTCTGCTGCTAGGTGTGAGAGATATGCATAGATGCCCTCAAAGCTCATCTTTTATTTTTTTTTAAATATAACACTGAGAGGCAGGATGGTGTTGTGCTAGAGCACTAGCTTGGAAGACAAGGGATTCTCTCCTCTTCTGCTGTTGAGTCCTGTGAGACAGGGTGGGTGCCAATATTTTCCTGTGCCATGGTTCACTCTCACCTCATCAGCTGGGAATAATTGCAGCAGGACACTGTATGGATGGTTATGCTGTACGTATTTCAGAAGAAGTCCAAAACTTGCTGCAGTTCTGAAGCTGTTAGCAGCTTTGGTATGTCAAAGGCACATTCCATCACTTAGGGGAGACTTTATCCAAAAAACTGGTATTTCATTCCAGAGTTGATCTTATTTGTCCAAAGGTGGAAAGCAGTTGTGGAAAATCGCTGGTGGAAAATCTGCCCAAACAAATGGGCAGATACTGTGACCAGACTGTACCTTTTACAGAACAGACAATGTGAGAAAGATATTTTAGAAGACAAGGACCTTCCTCCTCCTCACCCCAGCTTCCTCCCCAGGTCACCAGTACAACTGTTTTGCATAAAATAACCTGACTCATTTTATTCCCTATAACCCCTGCCCTGCAGAAACCTCCAATTACATTTTCTTTTATTTTTGATTAATTGCTTGCTCATTTGAATATAGTTTCAGTTGACTAGAACCTCTACTGTACAAAGTGAATTTGGTGTAAACTCAATTTGGTCAAGTTGTTTGGGGGCTTTTGTTTGCTTCTTGTGATTTGGGGTGGGGATTTTTTGTTTTGGTTGCTTGGTTGGTTGTTTTTTAAACAATTGAAGGTCTGAACAGTGAACCAGCTTGAAGCTTTCAGGTTCAGTTTACAAGAAGGCAGCAGTGCCTTAAGGTGTCTTTGCTTGATCAGAACACAGAGCAAAACTCCTACAATAATAGCGATTTCATACGAGCCCAGCTGTGAATTTGCCAGGTTGTGATATAAAAAATGTTAGCTCCCTTTTTTATCTGCTGGTCCAGCTGGAAAGTGGTATCTTTGCAACTTCTTGTCAAGGTCAATATTTGTTATTTCACAGCTGGTCTAATACACGCTTGGTTTTGGGCCATTATTTCCTTGGATTTAATATCTTTTTTTGTCCTTGGGATGCACCTTTGCTGGTGAGCTAAGTAAGACACGACATGTTTCATTCTTTTTAGGAGCAACGCTCATCTTAAGCCCTAATCTCCTGCTTACTTTTCTGTGAGTAGCACTCCACTGTACCTCGTCTCTTAGTTCATTTATCTTTAAACTGAAGACTGATTTTGAATTATTGCTGTCAGGAAGATCTTGGTCTCAAACCAACTGTCATTCTCCCTTGTTTATTAGTGGCTGACATAATTCTTTGGGTATTGATTGTCCTGTGACAACCCTGTGTGGCATGTAGCAAAGCAATCCTAGTCTTAAACAGTGCATAGATTATTCATCTGCAATAATTTGGGCAAAATAAAATACATTTTTCTGTTAGTATGGTGGCTGTCACTGCAGTGTCAACACTTGTTCAAGGTTACTGGGCATTGGATAATGGAGATTTTTGCTCTTTTTTTCTTTTTTTTTTTCTTCCCAATATGCTAAGAACAGGGAAATATCCATGGTAACTGTATGTTATGTCATGGCAAATGTTGAATTTCTCTGTGTGTGAGAAACAGCGACAGCTGCATGGTACCATTTCTAAGCATTTTCAGCTATGTGTGTGTGTTGGGCAGGATAAGAGGGTTACCTCATACATTACCAACTTTAAAGCACCAGAGATTCAGTATCCTCTGTTTGTACTTCTCTTCATGCTTTGCTTTAATCTATAGCAGTGAGGTACTGGGAAAATAGGCCTTGCCAGCAAACTCGCCGAGCCTGTGAATCATTGGAGAGTGTAATTAATGTCCTTTGAGTCACTTCCATGTGAGCAGAGAAAGAGAGGAGTGTAAAATTATTCTCACTTCTTATTGTTTCTGGGCTCAAAAGCTCCATGTCCTACTGGTTTTACTCAGAACCAAATATCACTTCAAAACACCCTAGAATTATTGACAGCTTCCAGGTTTCTCAACAGGATTGTGGCAAGTACTTAATCTTTTTTCTGTGACCTTAACTACTAATAAATCTTAGGGCACATTAGCTCAACGCGACCTGGCAACTTGTGCTTGCAGCTGGGAAAGCCAGCTGCATCCTGGGCTGCAAAATAAGTGTGGCCAACAGGTCATGGGAGGTGATTCTCCTCCTCTGCTCTGTTCTTGTGACACCCCATCTGGAGTACAGTGCCCACCTCTGGGGCCCCCAAAGGGAGAAGGACATGGACCTGTTGGAGGAAGTCCAGAAGAGGAGGGCTGGTGGCAGGAGCACGTATGCTATGAGGACAGGCTGAGAAGGCTAGGGGTTGTTCAGCTTGGAGAAGAGGAGGCTCCAGGGAGACCTTATAGTCCCAGTATCAAAAGGGGGCCTACAGGAAGCATGGGGAGGAACCCTTCATCAGGGAGTGTAGTGATAGGATGGGTGGTAACAGTTTTAAACTGAAAGAGAGTAGATTTAGACAAGATACAAGGAAAAAATTTTTTACAACGAGGATGGTGAGGCATGGAACAGGTTGCCCAGAGAGGTTGTGGATGCACTATCCCAAGGGGTCCAAAACTGGATACAACACTCAAGGTGAGGCCTCACCAGTGCCCAGTACAGGGGATGGTCACCTCCCAAGTCCTAATCCCCATGCTGTTCCTGATCCAGGCCAGGATGCTGGTGGCCTTCTTGGCCACCTGGNNCTCCAGCCACTCTGCCCCCAGCCTGGAGCGCTGCAGGGGCTTGGTGGGACCCAAGGGCAGGACCTGGTACTTAGTCTTATTGAACCTCAAATTGCTTCTATATTTGTTTTTCTGTTGGGACACAGTCAGTTGAGTTCAAATCTAATTTAGGGATCAGAAATCTCGTGCTCTGTCAACCCAGTTAAACAGGTTAGACAGGGCTACCTCTGGAAGCAGCACTATACAACTGCAAAGATGAGCTCCAAAGGAAGAGCCCAGGCTTTTCAGGAGTGCTCCTCTAATAACTGCCCAATTCATGGCTGAAGGGCCTCTGATTGTCTTTATAGTGGACACTTCCACGAGGAGTCTGAAAGAGTTTGCCTTGCTTTCCCTGACTCTGTTAGGTGGTCCTTGGATCTCATCTTGGGCACTTAGCAGGTATGTTGTTAGGTACTTCGGTGGATGTTTTCTGCTTGGGCTTCAGTAAGGCCTTTGACTCTGTCACCTCTAAGATCCTCATAGACACACTGAGAAGTATTGCCTGGATAAGCAGTCGGTGATGTGGACTGAAAACTGACTGAATGGCCAGGCCTGAAGGGTGGTGATCAGCATCACAGAATCTAGTTGGAGGCCAGTAACTAGCAGTGTACCCTAGAGATCAATACCGGCTCCAGTCCCGTTTAACATCTGCATTAATCATCTGGATGATGTCCATCCTTGGAGATAGTAAAAAATCATCTGGATGTGACCCTGAACAGCTGGCTCTAGGTGCCCCTGCTTCAGCAGGGAGTCGGACCAGGTGAGGTCCAGAGGATCCTTCCAACCCTAACCATTTTGTGATTCTGTACTGGAGATTTCGTAGCGGTGTCTGGCTGGGAGCTGAGCTCTTCTAGAACTTCTGTGTTCTGGAGTCCCTCAAAACTCTCTGGTAGATGAGAAACATGAGACACCATGTTTGAATCACTGAGGGTGATTCAGTTTCTGCCCACTGCCTGGCACAGTTCTTTGTGTATCTGCTTTCTCCAACAGCTTTCTCCCAGGCAGTGCAGAGAAATTCAAAAATCTGAGTGTTTTGCTTTTCCTTGAAGGGAGCAACTCTGCAATTTCTGCTGATTTTGAAGTCTGAAGGGAGAAAGGAATGCTTACAGAACACACAACTGGTTTGGTTTTACTTCAAACGGGGACAGTGGGATTTTTCTCTGGGATGTGCATGTGGGAAATACAATGCCTCTTGATACTTTCACTGAAGAGAATTTTTCCCCCCGATGATTGAAGTGCCAGTAGCTGAGCTTCTGCTGCTCTTTGCTGCCACTGGAGACACTAAAGTTTTTGGGATATGAAGGAATGTGGTAGATTCTTATATGGCAGGGTAGAGCTGATGAATGTGTTCAGAGCCAGAGATGTGGTTCTTGTGATGTTATCAAGGACATTGTACATACCCATTTTAAGATTCAGTGTTCCTGTTTTCATTCCCGTTTATTTGACTGTAGGTTCTGCAAATTTAGCTAGGACCAGCAATCCTCAAAGTTCAGTAGTGATTGCACACATTTCATTACCCTTGTTCTCACTTTTCCCAGCCCAGCATTTAAAAGCTAGGCAAGCAATGAATTTAATTATATTGTAAAATATTGGAATTATTTCCAGACGTAATATTGAGACTCTGGGGACAGCAACTTTCTGATTCTTGAAATATAACATGCCTATTTAGGTCATAATTTTAGCTGCAGTGTTATTGTAACAGATTTTGAGGAAGACTCAGCTTCTCTGTTTAGAGGAGTATTGTACTGTTCGGTGTGTTTGGTAGACAATGACACAGGTTCTGAATTTCTTTTTCTGTGTTTCCAGTGATATTAGTGGATTTATGTCTTAGTGCAAACGTCGTCTTTATTTGCTCGTCCAAACAATAAATTCAGATTTTATTTTTCAAAGAACAATAGCCTGTAACCTGTTAATACTTTGGCTAAAGGGAAACGGGGAGAGAAAGGCATTTACAGGAGTACTTGGCTTGCTGAATTAGGAGAGGTATTACAAACAAACCTCTGCTCTGTGCTACTGCCATAGAGAACCACAGGGGCAGATCTGTGCTATTGCCTGTGACCCATGATTACTCTGTCCCACTGTTACTGCCACTTTCAAAACAGCCAATTAAGTTAGGACTTATGATTATTATTTTTTTTCTCTTTGATTTCTGTGAGAGTTATGGATGTGTGTGTTGATAACCACAGATGCAGTTAAGCACACATGGCTCGCGAATATGCCCAAGCCCATACTCTCCCAGCCTTTAGTGGGGGGGTCAGTGCAGTGTTTTGGGAGTTTGTGTGCCTCTGGGCAGTATGACTTCAGAACTGCTGCCTTCTAAAACATTTTGAACTGTGGCTCAACCTGATGGTAATGATGGTAATCAGCCTCCACTGATTGTTTAGGCATTGCTATGATGAGTGAGTTCAGCAGATCTCTGCCTTTGGGCATAATTTTGTTTGTTATTCCAAATGCTGTTTGCAGCTTTCTCTTGGTTCTAATTACTCTGAATTTCACTGAATTTTTAGAGTTGGAAGGGACTGTAGAGATCATCTAGTCCATCTCCCCTGCTGAAGCAGGATTGCCCAGAGCTAGAGCAAGTCACTCAGGAGCATCCAGGTGGGGCTTGAAGATCTCCA
>BJBW01001248.1:0-17655 GCA_004320125.1 Scolopax mira | reverse complement strand
TGGAACCTCCTGTGTTCCAACTTATGCCCGTTACCCCTCCTCCTCTCGCTGGCAACCACTGAAAAAGAGTCCAGCTCCATCCTCCTTCAACCCACCCTTTAGATACTTGTCAGCATGACTAAGGTCTCCCCTCAGCCTTCTCTTCTTCAGGCTCAAGAGTCCCAGCTCTCTCAGCCTTTCCTCATCAGGGAGATGCTCCAATCCCTCCATCATCTTTGGTGCCCTACACTGGGCTCTCTCCAGCAGCTCCTTGTCCCTCTTGAACTGGGGAGCCCAGAACTCTAAAAGAAAGCTTGTGGCTTTTTTTTTCAGATTTGTTTTCCTCCTTTCCAAAAATTTTCTCCAGATTGTTAACCCAAATTGTAGATGAGGCATAGCAGGGAACCTTTATGCAGTCTGAGAGCTTCTTACAGCATCAGTATAACTGAAAGGGCTAATGGAAGCTAAGACTAGAAGACTCTCCACCAGAGGAGACAATCAGATAAACATTTGTGGATCATTTTGTAAGTGATCCCACCAGTGACAGTATGTTTTGCAAAAAAATTCTGCCCTCAGATTGTTTTGATTGCCTTGACTCTGATCTCTTGTTCACTGCTGTCCCTCCAGAGGAATATATGTAGGAACCTGTGGAGAGCTTGGGGTGTAAAATGCCAAAACCATGAGGCTGGTTTATTTCATTGGGGCTGGGACTGCATTCCAGGTGGCTACAGAGTAATAAGAGGAAGAGGAGAAGTAATGAGAGGAAGGGAGAAATGCTGGCTGCTACTCACTACTTGTGCTGGGGAATAAAAATACTGCTGGAAGAAGACCGAGTGCGAGCTTCTTGAATCTCTTGATGGTTAAGTAAATTATGTGCGTGTGTATAAATGGATTATTTAGAATTATACGGTGAACTTAATTTAAATTGATCTTCAAAGGAATATCAACAAACTGTTTCATTTGTCAGGGGAAATCACCTTTTATTGTTTTTAAATGAGAATGGTAATTAGGAGGAAGTTTGGGTGAAAATTGCTTCTTGGGCTAGCTTGTTACTTCACTGTTCACTACCTTACCAAAGGGAAATAGCCATGTCCCCATCTAATCTGAACTCATCAACAAGTGCTCAAAAACACATGTGACTTGTTAGTAAAGTCTAAAATTAAAAGGAGGTAAGGAAATCCCTAGGACTAACATGTAGTAGGACCTGAAAGAAGGTTCAACTTTCTCCCTCGCTGTCCATTCCCTTCAAGGTCTGCATGGTCTAGTCCTCACTCAGAACTGCTTTTCTCATTGTAATCGTTACTTGCCCATGAAGTAGAAGGGCAAATTGAGAACTATAACCTGAACAGGCTTCACTAGAAAGCTAGTGATGAGTCCTTTCTATTGAGTTGAGAAGCAGATGTTCTTCTCTAAAGTAAAATGCAGATTCAGGCAGCAAGGTTCCCGTAAGCGGATGTTCCTAACTAGCAATGTGGAAGGGCAAGGGCCAGAGTTTAACCTAAAACCCACAGAGGAATCAGAATTTGTCAAATACTTAGCACTCTAAATTTTGCAAGTAGCTGGGCAATTAATGATAATATCCTTGTATCTTCAAGATCTTCAGCTGCTTTTTCATGCGTTGGTAGAGTGTTGGCTCTCCTCCTGGTAACCTTTTTAAGACAGGCTGCAAATGAACGTACCCCATTTTAGGTGTACAATTATTACCTGGGTTCTGAAGTTTTGAGATGGCCTCTGTTGGTAGGGCTTTGTGGGATAATGAACCAGTGCCTTGGGCTTTTTTTGATACTCATGCTCTCAAACATCCCTCATCTGTTTCCACAGCAACATACATACTTTTATCTTCAAGAGAAAATGGGGTTTTAGCCTTTTGGATTTTTTTTAAGTATGGCTATTCACAGGAGGGAAGAGGGATGTAGGGGGGAAGAATTATTGTGGGCAACTTAACAGACAACTGTGTTGCAAAGTAGTGTTATCTGTCATACACAGTTCCTCAGTCCTGTCAGCAGTGACTGTCTGAATAATACACAGAGGAAACAAGTGCTTAGGTGGGTATGGATTTCTACCAGAATGCAGTTGTTGAAACATCAGTGATATTCTTAAGGGGTGGATACTCAGCACAACGTATTCATTCTTGGTTGCCTCCTCATTCTTTTAGCCAATTAATGCGATTTATTGGGGCATGAATATGCAAGAAAGGTAACTCTCAAAAGATTTTTTCCTCTGTCCTGCTTATGAATGTAGTCTGCATTTTTCTCCATATGTCATTCCAACTGCTGGCACATGCTTTTTAGTGTTATAATCTTTCCACCTCTTTTTTTGAATGGCTTTCATTAAAGCTAGGTACTTTTCTGTTGCTGGTTATTTCTGCTCATTTAAAAATTAAAATAATAATAACGATATAAAAACGGGGGGGGGGGGGGGGAATCCCCAAACTAGCTTTCACTGTGCTTGAGTTTTGTATCTATTGAAGGATCTGTGTTAAGAAATTTAATACATATGTTTTCTAAACCTGCACACACCATGATAGGTGCATTTACAGACAGTAGGCAATAGTGTGAATGACTAATGGCATGGCAATTACTGTGGAGATACCCATCATGGGTTTTTGTTCAGTTCTAACAACTAAATATAAAAATGTAAGCTTCCTATTAGCTGTGACATTACAAGAGTTGTGCTATCAAAATATTTAATTGCTTTTTTTTTCCCCTTACATAACACTTCCCAGTCATTTGCAATCTCAGAAAGCACATGCGCACAAACAGCAAGGAGGCATATCTGCTTCATAAGGCATCTTAATTCAGGTGGAAGTTCAGAATAATTTATATTCTGCTTCTGGTGCTCTTGTAAATTGCTGGCTGACTCTGGATATAAGATGGTTTTTGTTGTCAGACTGTGGATGGTAGGTGTTGCACTTTTGTAATGTCACCTTGTCAGCATGTACCTGATCCAAAGAGGTCTGGGAATATTGTTTACAGCTGTTGGGCTTAGCTAATGAATGGCTGTAACTTAAGCTTGTGAAGTGATGCTATTTTACACTTGTCTGTGCAGAGTGGGTGCTCTGCTCGCTGAGTGCTTTTGAGGAAGGAGTGTGCTCTGTAGTGAGCCAGGTTCAGTGCCAGCAAGAGGCAGAAGACAATTTAATAATGGTGCTGTCCCCACGGATCGGCCAGCTGGACAATTCCAGGGCAGGTGGCAGCGTCTTTGTACTTGAGAGAGAAAAATAAAATGTGAGAACTTTAAATTGGACACACCATCTCCAACTAAAAAGCTATGCAAATGAGAAACCTCTCATTAAAGGCAAGCTGGAAGGACCAGCCTCTCCGTGTATTTGATCAGATTGTGTGGTTTTGATTGAAATGATTCCGTTCTGTGCTGAGGATTTACCTTTTCATAAATTACATTTAGTTAACTTGAATGTAATGTGAGATGTCTATTTCTGGTCCCTAGATAACACTGAAATTATACTAGTTACAATTTTACAAATCCCTGGTAATCGTTATCTTGGTTGAAATCTAATTAATAGTAGTGTAGTGTTCCGGATGTACCTCCTTTGTGAAATTTAATAGTCACTTGGTGACTTTAAGACACTAGCTGCCTGGTGGCCATACACGCCGCAGTGGCAGACTAGGGAACAGGGCAATATGCAGGGGTTTTTGCTGCAAATACTTAAGGAAGTTCCTGTTGCTCAGCCAGGCATTTCCTTGTGTGGGGTTTTATTTGGTTTTTAAATGGAATATCAGTGAACCCTGTGCTCTCCATATTTTTTTTTCTTTGCTTTAACTCTCTGCATGTGGCAAGCAAATAAACTGGAGAGACCTGATTTTTTTTTTTCCCTTTTTTATTTCCAGTTCCTTGTGAAATATATACTGTTCCATATGTTTGCAGGATCATGCATTGCTATGTTGTCTTAAATTCCTTAGGCAGAATAAGGAATGCTTTTCCTTTGGTACAGCACCCAATATTGTTCAACTGAAGCTAAATGTTTTCCTCCTGAGTTTAGCTCTCTTCATGCTTTGGTTCAGAAACAGAGTGGAAGTCAGGTCAAAGCCAGGATAAAACAACTATTCCCCTTCTCTACCAAAACAGTGGGGTCAACCTGAACTCCCTCAGTGCAGTCAAAAAAAGAGGAAGATGAGCATTCAACTCAGTTTTCTGATAACTTGAGCCCTCTTACAAAGCTTTAGACCTTCTAGCCCGTTTTCAATGCACGTGGTTGAAAGTTGTGTTTGTAAAGAACTTCCATATGCAATCAGACAAACTTTGGTGTGTCTGGATCTCACTGCAAACACAGTGCCCAAATGTGTGGGTAGATGACAGGACAGCTTAGCTTTGGGGGATGCATGAAGGGTCACATTGTGATTTAAAAGGGAACAGGAAGAGGGGGGTTTTCCTTCTCCGGACTCTGCCTCTTTCACAGGCTGCTCCCCCTTTGGGGGTTGGTTTAGGAGTGAGCTCATGACTCTCTAGATCTGTTTCGGACTTGGATACACCCTTTGGGGTTCACTCTGGCAGGCAGCATGGCAGATAGGGATGTGTCACAATTCTATGCACGGGGGTCAAAGCCACCCAGGAGGCACTCCAGCAGGCACAGCACTGCATACTCGTGTACAATAAATATAACCAGTAAGGAAGTATAAGAGATTGTCTCATGACTGTTTTGATCATTTCTGATCAGTTCTTGCACATTCCAATTACTCATTGATAGTTCAGCCCATTTCAGGTACTGGTGGTGCCACTGGTATTGCCTCTCCCAAACCAGTGTCGGGCTACAGAAGAAGCTCTTTACAAAAATCTTAGCGCATCAGTTTTCATTTTAGTCCTGATGAACACAAGCCTGATGAAGCAGAACAGTAGGAAGAAGATGAGGAGTAAAAAGCATAACCACCTTGAAAATGCCTGGAAGACTTTTAAAGGATAGACAACCAAAGAAAAGTAGAGACAGCCTACAGGGAAACATAACTTGTCTCTAACACGCATCCAGTCTGGAATTTCATCATACCTCTGATTGAGGAAAGAAAGACCAATTATCCCAGGAAAACATGGATTGCATTACATATGCATTGACTGCCAAAGGGGGAGAATGTCGATTACTTAATACAAAAGTGCTGAAGCCATTAGTACAGCCTTTTAGACTTGAAATAAACATGTGTATTATATGCCTGTAAATCCCAGTGGACAGCACAACTCGTGTCATGTTCCACAGTGGATCCATTAGCAACATAATGTCATCTAACCACAGGCCATGCTAATGGGTTAAATTAGAATGTGTGGGGATTTTTTAATTTCTAAATGACACTGCTGCCTGATAAGAATAAACTTCTTCAGCACAAAGCTGCTGCTCTTGTATGAAAACCCTCGTGATACGTCACTTCAAGCAGTAGCAATGAATGGGAAGGTGTGAAACTAAGCTTTCTGAGCATGCAAGAATTAACAGAGTTGAATAAAATCAAATGCATCCATGTGGTGCTTGATAGCTCAGAAAAAAAAAAAGGGCTGGGGTGGCTTTAAAAGCAACTGAAATACAATGTGGGGCAGGTGACAAAGGATCTACAATGGTATATTTGTGAAAGCCATTTTATAACTGCAGATAATTGGCTCCACCATACTATTGGCATCAATGCCCCA
Organism: Scolopax mira; assembly: GCA_004320125.1. Lineage (NCBI taxonomy): Eukaryota > Metazoa > Chordata > Aves > Charadriiformes > Scolopacidae > Scolopax > Scolopax mira. The sequence continues at coordinate 12,051 of BJBW01001248.1, read as the reverse complement.
CTGGCAGTAGAGGTGCTAATTGCTTGGGGTAGAGAAATGGGCAATTATCATGGGTCTAATACAGAAAAGAATCTGTGCAAAGCAAAACTTCAGCACAGAAAACAGAAAGATGTGTGAACTTGGAGGCTGCTACCCTTCTTTCCTGATTGCTTTAAATGCCTCTGCCAGAGGTGTGAAGGCTGCTGCTGGGGCTTCAGACCTTTCCAGAAGACACAGCACTTGTACTATACAGCTTCCCACATAATTCCTCTATGAAAGCCTTTCACCAGGAGGCTGTGTTACAGTAGGACACCAGTCATTCCTGCTTTCCTATGGAGCTGGAGGGCAGACTGCTGACCTTGATACTGTATAGTTAATTAATAGTACTCCTAGCAGTACTTCCCTTTAAGTCTTCTATCTACATACTACTCTTTCCTTCAGAAAATGCAGATGTGTTTTCCCTCCTCATCACTTACAGGCCTAAAAATTCATGTTTCACTTAGGAGTATTGGTTAAGCACAATAAATAGAGAGCTGCTTACAAAACAGCTCTCATGTAGTTTGGTTGGGGTAGAAGAGAGGGATGGAAATAACCTCTATGTGATGAGTAGAGAAGCAGGATGGTGACCCTGTGCTCATAAAACTTACCCAAAATAGTTCTCACTTCTTTTAAATGAGATGCTAACTCCACCACAGCGTTCCTCCTCTAAGGTAGTGTGTCAGGTAAGCTCATTCTCACTGCAAAGCTTATTTGATCATAATTAGGGAGGCCTCCAGTCTAAATGCAGTACTTGGACTGGCTGGCTTACTGGAGAGAGGGAGCAGAGCTCACAAACTGCTTAGTGGAGCACATCACAGCCCAAGCTTGCTTCCCTGCTGCACCAAGAGGCACAACTTTCTCAGTAAAAGCACTGTGGAGTGGAGCAGTACCTGTTTGCTAAATGAGTTTGCCTGGGTCAGCTACTAGAGTGGAACAAACCCCATGCTGAGGTCGCAGAAATCAAAATGTTTAAATAACCATATCCCTGAGAAAAGGAGGGAAACTGTAATCCAATTTGTTGTAGGGAGATGCCAGCAGAAGTTCAGGCAGAAGGAAAATGGTGGGAAAGCAATCCTCTTCAATCTGTGTTGGAAAAGAGAGCAAGGCAGCCTTCAGGGAAGTAAATGATGTTAGTGTTTCTGCAGTGAAAGAAGCTCTAGACAGGTAAATCCTAACTCCTCACTGTATGGTGTCATTCTTTGGGAAAATTCTGGTGTTTCGTTCCACCCAAAGGATTTCTGAACTCCACTGGCTGTTCACATGTGTTATGTATATATCTATGCATATTTTAGGAGTGCCATGCAAGGGAATGTTTTAATTCCCTAGCTGTGTGCAGTTAGATCTCCCATACGTTACTGTTTATATATGCCCTCTGTTGAAAGCCAAGTACATGCGAGCAATTGGATCTGACGACTGTAGCTGAAATACTGGCCTCTGACTGCAATAAGGAAGGTGATGCTTGCTTCTTTTTAAACAGTTTCTTAAAGTCAAAACCAACTCTCGGATTGCCTTTTCCCTGACAGAGCTGAAGGAAGCTGAAATGGTCATTCAGTTTTCTGCAGCACCAGGAATGGACGCTTTCTATGAGAAGTCATAACAAGGGCATTGAAAAAAGGGCCTGTAGTTGACACCCAGTGTGGTGTGATTTCTTCTCGACCGGCTAAGGGGGTTAAATTGCAGCTGACAGGACTGGAGTGGACTTTGCCAGCCCCGTGCTGGGCTCAGGCCAGGTGACACAGCTCTGCCTCTGTTCTGCAGGTCACCTGTGACCAGTGCTGCTGTGTGTTGTGCCCATTTAGCACTGGTTTAGTGCACAAAATAAGGAGAACTCGCCAATCCCCCAGTACACACAGCCTATAAAAGGAGACTTTTCCAAGCAGCCTCAGTTGCTGCACTGGTAGAGGACATCTCTAATCATGTTCCTAATCCTGTTGGGGCATCTCTAATCGTGTTCCTAGCTGGTCCTGTTGTGGCAGCTTGCTGTCGTGTCCTGAGCTACAGGGACTAGATTTAGTTGCTGAGATGCTACAGCTACCTTCCTGGTCTGCTCATTCACCATGGAGCATGTCCCTTTTCTTCTAAGAAATGTGTGAAATAAAGTATGAGATAACAAACAAACAAACAAACAAAAAATATTCTCTAGCATCTCTGATCCCCTGAAGAAGGCAGCAGCGGTTTGCTTTGAGTTATGGCACGACGTTCCTCACTGGCATCTTGCTTTTGCTGATGTGGGAGGTCTGTAACTGGGTTGGTTAGATTAGGTTGTCCAAAGTCAAAGAATCTTCATGGTTGGAAAGGACCTCTGAGATCACCCAGTCCAACCGCACACACATACAAAAGAGCCCCACAATCTCGGGCACTAGAGCAGGCCCTGAAGGGCCACCTCTACACGTTTCTTAAATCCCTCCAGGGATGGGGACTCCACCACCTCCCTGGGCAATGAGGTCTCCCCTCAGCCTCCTCTTCTCCAAACTCAACATGCCCAGTTCCCTCAGCCTCTCCTCCCTATGACTTGTTCTCCAGACCCCTCCCCAGCTTGGTGTCTCTCCTCTGGACACGCTCCAGCACCCAGTCAAGGTATCAGTGGTTGAATAGAGTCTCTCTGTGCTGAGTGTGAAGAGAGTTGACTGGTTTTGAGCTGGGCAGGGAAAGGCTGTATTCCTGTAGTCCTTTGAGACTGTGACTTCTGAGCAGCGGGTGGTTGCTGAGCCCACTTGAACTAGCTTATAGTGAGTGCTCCAGCGTTGCTTTCGTGATCCTTGCCAGCCTCTGTTAGAGTGAAAGGCCTTTCTGTGTGACCTACGCCTATTTCATTACTGATGAGCTAGCTTGCTACCTTGGGAACCTTGACTTTTGTTTTTTAAAACGCTGGGAAATGCAAACATTGCATGAGCACTGTTAGCTCAACACATTAGAGGATGCTACCTGAATTCAAGGCTGGTTTCCCATTTGCTATCTCTGTTGGGGCATTTATCACATAACTGATCTGTCTCCTGTAAATAGACCTCGTTCCATAATATTACCTACCTACCACAGGCACTTTCTGCTTCAGAACCTGACAATCTGGTTAACATTTTCATAAATACTGAAAGGGGAATTATACACCAACTTCTTAAAATGCTTAAAAGAATAAGTGAGGCTGCTGCATGTTCTGAGGTATACTGGGTATATAAGGAGCAAATTCTGAGTTTTTTGTGTGACTTCCCATCTTTAAGTGAAGAATTTTGAAAACTTCTGTAACTTTTCCTGAAGAGGCCTGGTTTCTACTAGTAAAGCAGCTAAACCAATTTGCTCCTTCTGACCTCAACATATAACCCACATTCAGTGTTTCTTGGAGCCTTTAACTGAGCCAAGAAATCAGTTTTACAGTTCACGTTTGTATGAGAATGCCTAAGAAAGGCGTATTCCTCTTTTTCCTATAGTTCAACAGAAGTTACAACTGAATTTGCATTTCCCCAGTTAAGGAATTTGTCATCAGTTGGGGTAAGAAGACAAAACTTCTGAAACTGTGTTCAATAATGGGAATGGAAAATAAAAATTGGCAGCATGGCATAGTTTGATCATCATATTTTTAAATATCAGACATTAATGTGTAATGTAACAGAGGTGAAAATAAAACACTCAAAATGAACATTTGGTGTTGAAATGTAGTCAAGATAACTCTGAACAATCTCTTCTGTAGTTGTCATGTTTTTGCAGATTGTTTGAATATTCCCTCCTCGGGGGGGGGGGAGGGAGGCTGCTCCAGCAGAGAAATTTGGGATGGGTTGTAATAAAAGCAAATGCCAAGTGGTTTTCTTTTGGGAATCTCTAGTTTGCCATTTCTGCCAGTTCTGATCTTTTCATGGGTGTCATATCCAAGCCTCCCCAATGTGTACAGCAACAGTGGGCATCCTTGGCATGGGGTTATTTGAGCCTGGGCATCCCCAAGTTGCATTCTTCACACATGAATGCAGTCTGTAAGAGGCAAATGAAGCACATATTTGGCTTGAAACATCAAAGCAAGTCACTGAAATAAATCTAAAAGGGCAGTAAAATTGTCTTGTCGTTATTGTTTTCCCATCTTCAAGGGAAAGAGCCGCCTTTTCCCTGCCCCATCCCTGGAGGGGTTCAAGGCCAGGCTGGATGGGGCTTGGAGCAACCTGCTCTGGTGGGAGGTGTCCCTGCCCAGGACAGGGGGGTTGGAACTCCATGATCTTTAAGGTCCTTTCCAACCCAAACCATTCTCTGATTCTGTGATCTTTTATTAGATGTCTTCTTTGACACCTGTGGTGGCAGAGACTTGAGAGACTTTGCCTGTGTATAGTAGCAGCAAGGAGAAGCCAGGGTAGCCAGGAGAACAGAGGCCTTGAAACTGCAGCAAGGACCAAGTGTGGAGGGGGGTTGGGGTATGTATTTCATTACGTTCACTTGAGGGAAAAGGAAAAAGTAAACTGTTGAGAAGCTTGGGAAGCTTCAAAACAAATTTTATTCTCTGTTTTTCATCATAGTGTGGACTGATTCAGAGACTTTGCTTTCTCAGCTTTAATACCCCCACTAAGCCATTTTGGGTTGAGTTGCCTCAGCTACAACCAAGCACAATAAAAACTGAGATCATCTATTATTTTTTGACCATATATCTTGGTGACTTGGCTTCAGTAGTGACATATGGGACTTTCTCTTCCACAGTAGATTCCTTCCAGCATCTGACTTGGAGAGCCTTCGGTGCCCTCACTGTAGCCTTCACTGGAGTGCCAACTCAGCAGAGACCTCTCCATTTCAGATGACATGAAAGATTGCTCTGGTGACAATTCTGTTGTGCAAAGCTGCCAGCAGGAATGGGTTAGACTTAAAGGCAATTCATTAAAATAAATTAAACCCTTGCATTGTCTTAGTTTCATGCAGATAACTGATGGAGTAGTCTTTTTTTAATCTCCAGGGTTCTGGTTAATAAATCGTATGAGTTTTAAGTCTCATTATGGGGCCCCTTATTATGCTTGTGCTTCCTGGTTTTGAGCTAAGGTGCAACTTGAAAAGCACATCCAGTGAGCCTTGGATTAGTTATTGAAATAGTAGAGGGCCAAAAAATAAATTGTGTACTTTAATTTCTAAGCTGAATTTGTCCATTTTCACTTTCCAGACCTTTGTTTCTTCGTTAGGGATTTCTGTCATCAGAGATCTCTTCATGAAGACATGTAGGAGAGAGTGTTTCTTAGTCCCTTTCTGCCTTTTCTAGACCTTAACTTCTTTTTTCTTCTGCTATGGTAGCCCTTGTCTCTCCCTTCTCCTTAAGTAAAGACACTTGGACTACACAAAGCACTCAGATAATTCTCCAGCCTCTTTCTCAGCCCTGCCTTATATATCCTGCTTGAGGACCTGGCATCAGATTGACCCTCTGCTGTAACATGGGGAAGTCTTAACTACAGGGAATTTCTATTAACCTTTCTGCCTTACGGTCCTCGGTAATTTACTTTGTGGCACAGTATTTCAGAATTTCACATTCTTCCCCTGTCTTACCAGCGCAGCTTTATATTCAAGATATTTTTTCATGTATTTGATTTGTTTAACAATCCCTGCCACTCAAATGAATCATCCCGACATCAAGCTCATCTGTGTAACAGATCCATTGTCATTCTTATCATCATCGAGTTTTTTCCAGTTTTCAGTAATGCACAGATCCTACTTAAGAGGTTTTAATAATGGTTTGAAAGAAAATGAAACTGTGTTGTTGAATGTCTCCCACTTAAATATTTTCTGTGCTCTACTGCTGCAGTTGTTACCAGTTTATGAGTTACAAAAGGTACATGTTTTTCTGCATTGCCTTGTGAGATTAAATAAAATATTTCAGAGTCCTCACAGTAGAAAAATATCAATAGTGTGACCGTGTCATTTTCTTGCTGACTTTTTTGTACAAGTTTCTACTACTTTTAAATCACTGTCAAGCTTATCAGCCTGGATATTGCCTGGATTTTCATAGGGAGGTGCAAAACATTTAAAAATACGTTACTAGATCCCATAGAATAAAGGCACTGCTAATATATGAATAAAGGACTACTGATATACTTAAAAGCGTTAATACCTGTCTTCCTCCTTATGACCCTGTATTCTAAGCCATCCCATCCACTGAAGGGGTGCCAGAAATAAATAATGACAGAACTGTGAGCAGGGGCAGTATGATGAGTATGGCCTGGCATATGCATGTGATTTACTTGCTTTGTTTTAAAGGAAAATTACATTAGGTGAGGAAAAGATAGCAGAAATAGCCTAATCCTCTCTGTTTTACCTGTGTAGCAGTGGTGCCAGCTATGCCATCTTAGATGTGGATGGGATTGAAGCATTTGTTGTGATGTTCTCCCAAATGCTATTAGGAAAATGAATTCAGATAAAATTGGACTGAGATGTGATGAACTGAAGATTGTCAGGAAGACCATAAATGACAAAGAGCAATGTATTGTGTGTGATGAAGGGAGGAGAAATAGTCAGAGGCTGCTGAGGGTGAGGTGTTCCTCAGCTCTTATTAGTGAGTGATCTAGGAGAAGAAGTGAACAAAACACACCATGGTTTCCCAGATGCTGCTCTGCTCTGAAGGGCTGAGAATGCCCTTTAGGGTGCAAAAACAACGCAGAGGGGAACGAGTGGGGTTAGAAACAAGGAGAGAAGAGAGAGTCCAAGAATCGAGTCTGTAGAAGGAAAGAACATAAAAAGCAGTTTTGTTTGTCTACAAACGTAGACTCTGTTAGAGGAAAAACGTAAGCCACAGGAATGTTGAAGGAAATGTCTATCATCTGACCAAAGTGCAAAGGCTGCTGAAGTGTACCATGGCCATGCCAACGTGCTTCTGCTGTTCTGGGTGCGCGTAGAAGCATCGCTACTCGGGCAGGCAGTGAAGTCTGTGTGTGTTTCCAAGTCCAGTGTAAAAAAAGCTGTCTCTGTAGGAAAGTTTTGCAACTGGGAGAGACTATGAACAAACTTTTTGTCCTTATTTGTCTTTGATTGCTTTCTCCAAAGCTCTTATTGTTTCCCTCCCTTTCCCCATCCTCTTTGCCAGGTTGAAGACTCCTACTCTAACTGAATGTTCTTTGCGTAAAAGCTGTTCTGTTAACTGTGATGGCCTTTCTTGGATTTTTTGTTTCTATTAGTGTGAGAATACTGAGGAATTTTTTGAAGGGAGATAAATGGAAGTTTTTTCTTTTAACTGCCACTAAATATATATTTATTGTTGCCTATCAGTACAAATTCAGGTTTCTGAAAATTGGTTAGATAAAAGGTTAGAGGTGGCCAATTTCCATATCCTGCAGGTTGAGTACCCAAAAAGCTGATTTTGCTCAGTGCAAAGTATGGTCTGAACAGTAAGAAACAAGGGCAGAGAGGAACTGAGATTGCAAATGGGTATCCTGCTGCTTCCCAGGGCTTCATCTCTTCCCTTACAATGAGGGAGGGAGGTCATTGCTTTGCAGCAGCCTTTGCTTCTTGGCCTCACCGATGCTCTTGGGTCACTTTTCCATACAAATAGAGATGGAGATTCTCTGTTCTGCTGTGTTGTAGAAGTGACCCTTTACATTTCTGCTATCTCTTGTACTGGACTGTGTTTTTAAGTACAGGGATATCAGGGATATCAGAGCCCTGGTGCATCTACAGCACACTAAATTTGTACTCTGTGTGCTCAGATGGAAGCATGCGTGGCATACTAATATATTGCTCCTACATTGCCTATTTTTAAGATTATAAAAAAGCATAAAGTGCTTCAACTAAGACAACTTATTTTTTCTCTGTGTTTTGCCATCTACTGAAAATATATTTGGCCAACCTGCTAATCAGTGTTGACTGGTCTGCTGCGTGCTCTCTTATCTCTGTTTGACTACCCCGTCCATTATGATTTGTTGAGTGTAATTTTGTTTGTTACAGCCTAACTTTCAATGAAAATTCTTAGCGTGTCTGCTCACTCAAAATGAGATTTATTGAGGGTGATGGAAGAACACTTAGAATGTGCAGTGTACTGAATGAAAATACACTCATAATAATCATGTTTGTTTTAAATTTGCATTGATAAAAGGTTGCGAAGAGTTTGAATTAGGGCAAGAAGACCACCAAAAAGAGGACAGGCTACACATTATGAAGGGATGTGGAAAATTTTCTTTTGCCTTGCCTTATTTCTTTCAAGACTGAGAATTTTATCTCCAAGCGGCACAGTATTTATGGAGTATCTTCTAGACCCCTGCTTCTTGTAAGGGAAACTAGTTCAGATGTCAGTCAAACTCCTGAGATTTAAGCCTCAAACAGGGAATAAGTTTTGCATGTTCTTGCTTCCAGTCGTATGTAGCTGCTCCCTGGACTGTGGGTAGAAGAAGGGGCTTCTTCTGCAGCAGAACCATTATGCTACTGGGCAGTGCTAACAAGGAAAAGGCTGTATAACCATCCTGTCTATTTTCTGCCTCCCCTTCCCTACCAGCCCATTTCTGTCTCATTTGCTCTCTTGTGGCTGTGGTATCTGAAGCAGAGATTGTCTCTTGCTACGTGTGAGTCTGGCACAACGAAGTCTTGGAGGTATCAATGTCTAATAAGGGTAAATAGTTCAAGAGCATAGAAGAGCTCTGGCCTTGATTCTGCCCGACAGCTCTGGGGCTTGGAGATGTCCATGATCTATTAAGGTACTCAAAGGTCATGTCATAATGCTAATTATCTTTTTCTATGCCTTGCTGAACTATTTTGGTGCAATTATGGTCCTTTTTTTTTTACCTCTGTTGCTACTGCAACATTTTAATTACTCTTAAAAGTCTGTCAAATTTTCAGCATACATGCTAAGTGTCAGGTGTCCTGCACTTTTATGATTCAAGATGAGTAAGAAGAGTCCTAACTTTAAAAAAACAAACCAAACCAAAACCACACCAGAAAAGCCTCCGAGCACTCCCCAGCAATATTCTTGTTGCCTTGCTTTATTTATTCCATAGCACCAACTGGGGTAATCAGAAAACTTCACTGTAGCTTTGTCATCAAACCAGGTGGCATGGAAAGGCAGAAAGGCAGTGGTATGTGAAATATCTCAAACAGAACAGAAGCCTCCAACGTGGCCTTGCTCAGTCACTTCAAAATCATCATCTTTCTTGCTGTACCCTGGGTGCAGCACCTGGCATCATTCTGTATACTTCTGGAACGTAGAAAAACTTAGAATCATAGAATTTTCTAGGTTGGAAGGGACCTTAAAGATGATCTAGTCCAACCAACTTGCTTCATTTCTTCTTCTCTTTATTAATTAGGAGTAAAAAAATAAAAAAATCTAGTTATCTTCCAGTTGGAAAAAATAGTCCCATGGGCTGTTCTCCAGGAGGAGTGGTGTGGGCCCAGTGAATGGTGTGTTGGCTCTGCTTCAGGCTAACTGGTCTGCTGGAAAACCTTAGGCAAGTGCATCTAGCACTACACTTGTCTGTCTTGTCACCTTCTTTTTGGGGTTGTGGCTGGTTTTTTGCTACCTGCCTGCGTAACTGTTGCTGTTTGCATTCCTAGTCGTAAAAGCACCGTGGCTTTCTTTCATCTGTTAGGAGAATAATGTTGTCACCTCTATTATCTAGAAGATACAAGTCAAGGTGGCTTCACCTGCTTGACTCAAGTCAGCAAGACATTGCTAAAGTGCCTTGTATCTAGTAATCTGGTTAAGAAGCCACCAACCTGATGATCTGGAAGGTAAAACCTGCAGAGACTGGGCTGCCATGTCTAAGTCTATTTAAGTGAGAGAACAGAAGGCTTACAGCCTAAAGCTTAATTAAACAAGTGGATTTTCAGCTCATGTACTGGAGAGAGCAATTGCTGTGTGTAAACGATAACAGACTTCCCTATTAAAAAAAAAATCAACCAAAAAACGATAACAAAAAAACCCCACCCCAAACAAACAAACAAAAAGGAAAAAACCTAAAGAAAAATAGCTGTCAAATTATTCTGAAAGCCCCTGGTTTACGTGTCAGTCAGAGGATCTCGCTGCTTATGGCAACAGCCTTTACTGACACGAGATTAGAAACTGCTTTTTCAACTGTCATCCAGGACCGTGCAAATAATTGATTTTTAAGTTCAGCTGCCAAACTGAAAATAACAATAATAATAAAAAAGGTTTAGAATGGATCACCTGTAAGACTTCCACCCCCCATCCAAATGGAAAACCACCATTATTTTACGTGAAAAAAATATTACATTTTTAAATGTTATTTGTTAATAAAAGTGAAAAAAAAATGGTCAGATTCTCCTTATAGATATGTTAATTGGTTTCTGTTCTGATATGGCAAAGATAGGGGTTCTTAAATATTTCATACTGGATTTGAATATTTAATAATATCAATTAGCTATACTTTTTTCTCATAAAGGGTCAAATGTTGAAAGCTGTGTGTGGCTATGTACTGTATTGTTCTCAAGGGAGACAACTTGAGCATCTGATAACATCTGACTGCATGTTCATAAGATTCATAAGGGGAAAGATTGTGCTGCCTTCCGGATTTGAACCCTCATTTTCCCTTAAAGTAATCAAGGCCTTGAAGCCTGTAATGTAACAAAACGCAAGTGAAAGTGTACAATTCCTTCATCTCCTTGTGGGTAGGTAGGTCCAAATAATATCTTGTGATAACGCAGTGAAGTCAAAGGTGGTGTTTGTCTTTGGGACGTATTAAAGTGCTTTTTGAAATCAGCTGGCAGTTAAGACTCTCGCTCATTTTGAGTGCTGGCACCCTAGAGTCACAAGCCACACCAGTGATCCAAGGTGCCACACCAGTTACTGACACTTAAGGTTCACTAGCTCCAGTCTTCCCAGTTACTGGCACTGCAGACCCCCCCATGCACCCAGGGAGACAGAAAAGAGGATCTCTTACCTAGCGAAATTGAAATGGAATTTGATTTAAAAAAAAATAGGGCAGCTGCTGCTGCTGAGGTGCAGGGTACTGTCAGCCAAACGGCCAGAGCAGCCCCGTTAACAGGAGGTCCTTTTTATCCCCTTATCCCTCTATTTCCCATAGCAGTTCCTCTCCAAGTCACCCAGATCCATCCCTTTCCCTGCTTGTGATTCCTCTCCTAAACATCGCCTAAACCCTATGCAATCCCCAAATGCTCTTCGTCTGCATCCTGTTAAGGTGTGTGTCCTCCCGTTGTGCCTCTGTCCTCCTTCCTGTGTGTGCAGACCAGCTTTTATCACCTAACCTCATTTCTTGTCTTATTTTTTTCAGTCAGTTCATCTGCTCAAGGGGGTCATGGGGGCTCAAGGGCCATGTGTGTTCTCTCCTCCACAAAAGTCTGGCTGGGTTTTTTAGCCTTCACTAGCACCGAGCTGGGTTTCAAGGAAAAGTAGCTCTGGGAGTGTGTTGCCTGAGTTTTTGCTTTCGCTGAGACTCAGGTCTAGGGAAGGCTGAGATCAAGAGGTGAGTGAGTTTACTGGGAAATGGAGTTTAACGTCAAAGAGGCTTAAATATTTTGTCACCACCAAACTGGAGTTGTGTTCACGTCTGAGAAAATTGCTTAACAACTTGTCCTAAGTCTGGAAGAAAACATTGATTTTTTTCTTTTTTTCTTTTTTTTTTTTTTTTTTAAACTCAGCTGTGTTAGACATCTCCTAGTCCTTGTGACTTCTGGTTTCTGTCTCTCAGCTGCAAATGCAAAAATGCCCTTAGATAAATTGTCTCCCTTCTGACAGACCCGTCTTCTAACAACTTTACTCTACCCCACTTAGTGTGCCAGACCCAAGCCTTTGGTAGTGAAAGGGCTCTGGTGGAAGAACCTGCTGAAATGTATGACCTAAGACTTCATGCTGTTGGTACAACAATTTATTTATTTATTTATTTATTCTCTATTAAGACTCCACTCACCTTTATTTATGTTGGAGCAGCGGAAACCTGTTCTCTGCATCACACTGGATTCCATAAAATACTATTTGGGGAACTCGGCTCTCCTACTTATTCCTTTTTCTGGTAGTACTGGAGACAAAAATGAGTTTATTTCTGCAGCTACCACAAAGTCATCGTGCTGTAAGGTGGTGGGAATTGCCTTCCAGTATCTGAAGGGAGCTCCAGGAGAGCTGGGGAGGGA
>BJBW01001247.1:25353-37980 GCA_004320125.1 Scolopax mira | reverse complement strand
TTTTTTTTTTTTTTTTTTTACCTAGGCACAAAATAAAAGTTGGATCGTGTTTTATGGTAAATCCTCCTTTTGGGGGGCCTGGGGGGTGTTGGAATTGGGAGAAAAGGTAAAATCGGGAAGCCAGCAAATAAAATGACACTTGAACAGCAACGGACCTTCTTAGTATTCAACTCCTGTGGATTTATTGTGTTTTGGGTGGGTTTGTTTTGTTGTTTTTTTTTTTCGTCCCCTTGACTGCGTATTTCAAAGAAAAGCCGAATAGAGGTTGCTTTATTAAAAAAAAATAATCCACGCAGCTAATTAATTGTACGTGGGCAGGGGAGAGCCGCTGGCTTGTAACTTGTTCGCTCGGGGTGTGTTTCCTTTGGGAAAAGAGGGCATTTTAAAAGGGGGAAATATTTGGATTCGTGTCAGGGAAGAAGCACAGCTCTTGTGTTTCAGTCTTCTTCTTCTTGTTGTTGGTGGTTTTTTTAATAATAATAATAAAAGAGCCGCTGGTACGCATTTTAACAGGTGGGCTTCCCAGCCCTAGGGATTTATTTTAGTGGAGGATTTATCCTTTCTGTGGCTGTTGAGATCTTTTTGCCCTGATGGATTTGACTTGAGGTCCTTTTTTTTTTTTTTTCCTTCCTTTTGTGTTTTCAAGTATTGGAGGGGAATATCTCCATGAAAAGCCGTGTGTGTCCTGCATGCCAAGTTCAAGGCAGGTGACTGCTTGGGTGTAATGTCACACTGGGGAAAGGGACACACACACATACACATGCACGCACGAGTGTCAAGACTTGCTTGAAGAGCCATGTCTTCAAGGAGGGGTTCGGCAAAACGCCTTTGGTGTGAAGAAATTTAAAGATGGAAATAAACTCACTTGGTAGGAATAGTAAAATAACGACAGCTGTATCGTCCCGGGGGTGGGTCTGGAGCATCCCACGTACTCCCGATTTAAAAACTAGAGGGGCAGCGACCCGTCAGACTTGTCTGAGACGTGTTGGTGGTCTGGAGGCATTGGCAAACCTATCGAGGGGTTTTGATTTCTACGGAGAACAGGTTTGGTTTGTGGGACTTTGATATCCAACACGCTCCCGACGTGGAGGCAGAGTTAGTGCAGGACTGGGCTGGAGCCTGGCGGGGCTGGAAGCGAAACCCGTGGAAGAGCAAAACTGAAATTGAAGACTGGGTTTTATTTCTGTCCTAATGGAGCTGTAAAGAGAATATGGGTGCTATCAGAAGTAGATGGCTGTTTTGCAAATTCTCAGTTGCCACTCCTTACAGGTTTAGATATGCCTCGGTGTATAAGCCAATCTATTTAACCTTGTTTTAATGGGTGAATTCAGTTATGATGGTACATTATTAGTAATTTCTATTTTATCTGGGGTCTCTTTTTGGAGCTGGAAAGTCAAATAGAAACCTCCACTAAAATCACATCCTGGAGAGAAAATTATGTCTTTGTACTTTGAGAATGGAGGAGATAAAAATCACATTTTGCATGTGAGTCTGCACTTGCATGCTCTTTTTCTATCACAGTTGATTAGAAAGATAATTATGTATAAATAGTTGTCTCTTGTAATTGGCCTTTGCCTCTTGCTGGAGTCATTCCGTAATGTCACAGTTTAGTGTTTACTGTTGTGAAATTGATATGGATTTCGCAGCGCCTGGACTGTGACATCTGAGGCAGAAGAAGGGAACCAGAGAGAAAAGGGTGTGCTGTGTTGATGTGTTGGTAACACACCATCTGTTAACGATGTGTGCCTGCAGACTGCTTATTCTGTCCCAAAAAACCCCTAAACTTCTGAGCACCTTATCGAGATGATCAATAATGATCCAGGTTGAGAGGAAATCCATTCTTGTGCTAAAATGCAGCCGCCTCTGGGGTGAAGTGTGGTGACTTTAAGGCAGCAGCTGTAGACCAGAAGAATATTGTGACCTGCTGGATGTACGGAGGGAAGTGCTAGAGAAGAAGCCACGTGTAATCTATATATCTAAGGCCCATGAGTCTGTAAGTCATTTAATTCCTAGTTTCCACCTACTCACTCCCAGCAGATCCTGGACACCCTTGGGAGGACGAAAATGCAGAGTATGGTGGGTTGACCTTGGCTGGCTACCAGGTGCACGCCAAGCTGCTCCATCATCCTTCCTCCTCCTCAACAGAACGGCTGATGACCACGGAAGGCAGTCAGCATAAATCCTGTAGTTTAAGTCTTATGAAAGGAGCTTTTACTTCCTCAACGTCGTATCTCAAACTTCACCTTTAACCGTTTCGGTGTTGGGCGTGTTTGGTCGGCGGAGGAACCCTTTGCGTAGCACCTCATCGCTGAGCTCTTCAACTCCCTGTTGAGTTTTGTTGGGTTTTGTTGGGTTTTCCCCACCCCTCTTTTTCTTTTCAGGTCCTTTTCTTCCTTTTGCCTCACTGTGTTAAGCTCAGTTCTAGTTTACTTATTGGGTTGTTCCTCCTCTTGTGCCCTCCAGACAGTTATGCTGTACAAATAAACAGCACATTACAAAAAAAAAAAAAAAGTGAGTTTGGCTTCCAGGAAAGCTTTCTGATCCTGTAGCTGTTTTGTCAGAGGTGCAGGTGTGCTGCTTCTGGGAGCTGGAGCCATTTATGCCGCCCTCCGTTTCTCTTCTGCCTTTGAAGTGAATCCCCCAAAGTGCCCTTCCACGAGTTAATCTCTACCTCGCCTTTCTGTGGAGCGGGTAAACATAAAAACCAGTTTACAGAGGGAGTAGCTGAGAGCGTTGGGAACTGGGAGGGCATTAAAGGAGCTAGATGGGGAGGTGGCTGTTTCAAGACACTGAATATATTGTTCAGTCTTGAGCGATTTGCCGAAGGACAAAGTGTGTGCCAGTAGCAGGGTCAGAAATAGCATCCAGGAGAGCTGCCTTTAAACATTTTTTTTTTTTTCTTCTCTTGGACTTAGTATTCCCTCTGTACACACATGTAAACAAAGCTCTGGTTTTGCTGAACACCTGCCTGGGATTACAGCAGAGACCTTCACAGAAAAACGCTATTTTATTTGAAATATAAATTCAGTGATTAATTTTTTTTATATGTAGTTTGGTTTTGGTTTTTTTAATTCTGTAACATTTACGAATACGAGATGTTAATGTTTTGTTCTTAGGGTGATCACAGGCGTTAGTTTCTATACATGGATTTCCTAAATTGTCCCTGATGCTCCTTTCCCCACAATTCAGAGGCCAGTGACACCAGTAGGATTTAGGATAGCTGAACAAGGCAGCCCTAATGTATATTGATGATTTTTGAATTGAGGTGAAGTTTAAAAGTTTCCCTTAGTCTCGGGAAAGGTAAAGTTTTCATTATAATCTGCTTTCCATCTGTAAAGCAAGAAGCCAGATAATTGGCATCTGGTGGGATAATTTGCTGTGAAAATGAACACAGTAATTTAGGGCAGGCGTAGCTATTCCCTAAAATCTGTGAAATATTTGAGCTGAATCTCTCCAGTGTGAGCAAAGTTGTGCTGTGTTTTTTTTTTTTTTTAGGAGGTGCTGATACAGAGCACATTTTATGTGGTTAATTTGATGTACATGAAATAAACTGCAGATATATTGATAAATTATGTAGTAAAACTGTAGCAATGTGTTCAGTGTTCATTTTTTCCAGATCACTTGAGTTCTAATTTTTTTTATCGTTTTTCATTCCAGATTACCATCATGAGATATATAAGATCTCTGACTACAGCAATGATGTTAATGGGGAGACCAAAGAAACACAACCAGTTTTTTTAGGTATGTGCTTGTGTTGATTAATTTCCGAGCAACATAGCGTGGCCATTTGCAATTAGGGAGGAAAAAAAATCTCTGTGCAAGCACAGGAAGCGCCTGCCATTGTTTAATATGGCGTTCTTTTCAAGACCCTTTTATTCTACGAATTGCCAATATATCCTTTATTAACACTGCTAAAAGTTGTAATTTCAGACATAAATGTTTATTAGTGTCTACACACAGTGCTAATTATCACTCACTCAGAGAGCCAGATGCTGACTCTGCAGTTTTGCAGCTCTGTGCTCACCCCATTTACATTGCATATTCGCTGGCATGCTTCACTGGCAATAGTTTGTGTAATTGGGGTATTACATCTTTGACATCTGGATAACAGAAATTCAATTTCCAGGAAGCTGCTATTTGTTTAGTTTTGCTTCTGCCTTGGGTGGGATAGAGGATTAATGTGCTGTCTTAATGTAATGTCCTTTCACCTCTGTAGCTCGCCTGCTAATCCTGCCATGGCAAAGTTAAATTAAATCAACAGTTAAAAATGTGTAAAGAAAACAGAGAAGTAATATAGAGTCTGCAACATGATATATACTCCAGCATGATAGGACTGGTTATCAGTGAACCTTTGTCTTTCCCATCTGTGTGCTTTTTGTCCCGTGTAATTCCTGGGCTGCAGAGTGCTGCTTCCTTTCCTGCTTCCAGTCCCCTCCTGTCGCATCTAGAGTCTCACCTGGCTGCAGCCCTTCTTGGCCAAAATTCAGTGAGTGAAATTCAGAGGAGTAAGGGCCAGATTTTTGAGCTCCAGTAATGACTGCTGCTGTATGAAGTGAGCTCTTGGACACCTTGTTCAGGCCTTGGAGAAAGCAGGTGCTTTTGCTTTTTGTTTGTTTTTTTTTTTTGAGGCATCTGCCTGTGCTTAACTGCACCAGGAGCCTAAACATTTTTGAAGGGTGGTTGAAGGTTTGTGTAGTTTGTGTGTGTTGCACCCTGGAGCCAGCAAGAAGCATCAGTCCTGAGTGTGTGAAGCTGCACCTGAAATTATTCTGCGCGCAAAATGCCTTTGTCTCCTTAATTCATAGTGCCACGTCCTCTTCTAGACCTCAGCAGCAAATGGGAGAGAACAGGAGGGCATCTTGGGCAGTGTGGAATCTTCTGATGGTTAGAATATTTACATAGGGGTGAGAACTGCATTAAACTCTCTTCTCAGCTTCTTGCCATTAGGATTTTGAGCAAATATGTCTTCCTGACACCCGTTTCCAGGGAGAAGGGAAGGTGCTTTGTTTGGATTTCATGTTCTGTGAGCTCTTCTGGTGAAAGCTGGTAAACCTGATGGAGTGAGCTCCACCAGAGGTTTACTTTGAGTGCTTTCTTGTCCAACCCTAAAGCGTGATAAAGCTTTGTCAGGAGTTAGGCATCTAGCTGCTTAAGCCAGGATGCTTCTAAGAACATGCAGGAGTGTGCACTTTGGCATCTGTGCCATGAGTCAGACCAGTTGATTTTGATTTTGTTTTGGCTGTGGTGTTCTTTACGTTTGGTTTTGAGGTGGGTTTTTTTTGACTATGCCCAGCTTGTCTTTGTTATTGAATGTGTTCTGGCATTTAAGTGCCTAAAAGTTCCCCATATTCAAGAGCCTGTCAGAATTCAACCTTTAAGAATGTGAGTCCTGTCAAGGAGCTTCCTTACCAGGTACTGAAGCACAGAGTTGCAGCCCTGGGAGCCCCTTCAGTTACTAAGAAAAGAAAAAAGATGCTATTTCCTGACGATGTCCCGAGTGTCCAACTTTCAGATGTCCTCAAAGCGTTCTGGTTTTGACAAGACTGAATGACATATGACAGTGCAAGATTTTTTAGACAGGGCTTTTTTTTCTTTTCCATGGGAATTGGGTTGAATTCAGTAAGTTACTCAGAGCTCACATAACCTTCTGCACTTTATCTTCAGTAGGTTTTTTTGGTGTCTGCTTTTATTCAGTTTCCTAATGGCAAAGGCACTGACTCTACTGAGATGTAGGAAAAGCAGTGTCAGGGACTGAACTCATCTGGGAGCACTTCAAATCTGGGCCCCCCACCTTTTGGCAGAGATCTGGGATGAGTGGTGTTTGGCATTCTAGCTTTCATTTAAAAAAATTCACATTGCATGGAGTAATATTTCCATTGCACTTCAGGGATGGTGGGATAACACTTTCCTCAGCTTAGGTTCCTGTCCCATAGTAAGGAGCTTCAGGGTATGATTGCTGCTTTGCTTGATTTCATTATTTTATGCCAAAATTGATCTCAGAAGAATGTTCACTCCAACTTGTTGGATTACAGTCAAGTTTGTTCTCCAGTTCAGGAGATCCATGAGATCAGCCACTGAAACATCAATGTGATGCAGCCTTTAGTATGTGAATGGATGCTAAGATACATCATTGAAATCATTACCTTTAGAAAAAGGAAAATGTTAAATAGAAAAGGGGCAATGTTAATGCCATTGTATGAACAAGTGAAGTTTTATCTGGAGTAGGATGTGCTTAGGTGTTGGTTGCACAGTCAAGAAAAATGAACTCTAAACTGAAGTTCAGTTGAGAAGAGGGGTGCTTCTAGGGTAAATGAGTAAATTGGAAGAATCTAGTTTGTGTAACAAGCAGATAAATTAAATATCAAGCATCAGGAAATACTTGTTGAACCTAAATGGTCTCTTTTGCACTGGGCAAAACATGAGTTTGTGTAAACGTGGGCTGAAAATTGGAGGAAGCTTCAGCGCAATTAGAGGAACATGGTACTGGCTGTGACCTCTGACGGTCGCGATGGTGTGAAGCCCAGCTGCTTTTTGAATGGATCTTGGTGAGCTTGGGAAAGTTGCTTACGAGGTGCAGTGGTGGAGTTTGCAAAATTCAGGGGGGGCAAATACGACTACTAAATTTTGCAGATGGGGACTGGCATCTGTTTTGTTTTGAAGAGGAAGGCTTAATTACCTGATACCAGGAGAGACTGCTTGACCTGAAAAGGAGGAGGCAGCCCCGAAGTGCTTAAACCTTGAATATGGACAAGATTTAAGACAGATGTGGCTTCAGCTTTTACCAGACTTGGAAATACAAGCCCAGGAGGGGACTGTACAGCCATATCTTGTGGACAACACTGATTGAACCTAGCTAAATTAAGCTAGGTTTCACAAACCTAGCTTGTCTGTGGAGAAAAATATCTTTTGCGTACACCACATCTTTTTTTTTCAGTCTTAATATTTTATTATCATCACACACAAAAAAAGCAGAGATATAATATACCTCCAGACTGAGTGTTTTTACAATGCTTTCAACTTGAAATTCAGACTCTATGTTTGAAAGGTTAATGTAGAAAACTAATTATATTATCCTGGTAACCAAATGTGTGATGAGACATTTGTCTGTGTAATTAACAGTGAAGAACTTTTATAGTTTCATAAAATTGAATGCTACGCGCAGTGTGCTTGGAGCATTTGTTTTGAAGAGATGTCCAAAACAGAGATGTTTATGACTGATATAAAGTGGAACTGAAACGTACTGTAATGCAGGTGTCTGTGCATTTTACAGCATTTCGCATTGTTGAAATGGAAGGCAGCAGATTAATAACTTCGCTGTGTCATGGTAAAAATAAATAATGTGTTCTTGGAGCAGGGGAACGATGCATAAGTTACTCACTAATTTCAAGAATTTATTCTGTCCCAGAAATAATATCCTTTGCCATTTATTCACGGAGGAAAAGTTGACTTAACCCAAGTCAGTGAAGTTACTTGTTGCTTTTAATAGAATTATATTGATTGTTGCAATAGTGGCTTTTGTATATAATTTTTTAATATACATATCTTTGTTCTGCAATGATTTAACTTCATAAAGCATTTCCCTTTGGGGCCCAAACATGATTTTGACCTGGGGTATTTCCACGAACTGGGGGGAAGTTGTTGCATATCTGTTATTATTTTTTAAATTGTATGACCCTGCTAAGCACAAGTATGTATATATTTCCCAAATGATTTTGCTGATGCAGTGTGGCATGAAAGTCTGTAACTTGTGCTTCTTTCTGTATCTGCTGCTGTTGGGTGTTTAGGAACTATTTCACCCAGCCCTTCAAAAGAGTTATTTTCAGGAGGTGGTCCAGCTTCTAGAGAAATAACCCCAATATTAGGAAGTAACAGTGGTCCCAGGGTTTGATCCTGGGTTTGATTCTGGAAATTGCTTTGCTTACATTAGTGTTTGTGATGCTTGTTACCTTTCTGTGTCAATCCACCCATGTCCTTCCATGCTTGGTTTGGGAGTAGGGGGGTCTGATCTGAGGATGATCTGGTTCTCCTGCAGATACAATCCTAGCACTTTGTGGTGCCATGAAAAGAGTGAAGTGCTTTTAAAAGATGTTTTGGAGCACTGCTAAGATGCCTCAACTGAGGCAGTTTAAATATCCCTTAGGGGTAGTCAAAGTCCCCAGCTCATAACTCATGTTGCTTGTGTGACCCTCTGGTGCTGCTCATGACCACTGCTCTCCCTGCTGACGTGAGGGCTTAGGTTTTTAATTTGCAAAGCGTGTTGTTGCCTGTGTTACTCGTTCACTACGGGTTCCTCTGTGCCAGCAAAGACTGGGGATCACTTCTTTGAGAAATGCATGCTTACCCCATCAGTTCAGCTACACAGATGCCCAATTCAGATCATCCACAGAGCAGCCACAACAATTTTCCATGTGATTTAGGAAACCTTTGATCCGATAAGCGATCATGCACATGGCTCCTCTATTTTCCCCATGCTGACCTTCACAATTTTCTATTTTGGGACCACTTGCGGTACAAGATGACAGTGGCAAAAATATCTTGAGTTTTGAAATTTAGGGTTTGACGTGGGTATAGTTTTTGCTGAGGAGGGATGCTTCGCTCCCTTTTAGGCTAACTGTCCTTTAAGGAGAGGATTAGGAGAGGGACTGAGAGGCTGAGGGACTTGGTCTTTTAAGTCTAGAGAAGAAAAGACTGAGGGGGGATCTGCCCAATGCTTATAAATACTTAAAGGGTGGGTGTCAGGAGGATGGGGCCAGTATTTTTTCAGTGGTGCCCAGTGACAGGACAAGAGGAAATAGGCACAAACTGGAACATGAGAAGTTCCATCTAAACATGAGGAGGAACTTCTTTCCTGTGAGGGTGGCAGAGCATTGGAACAGGCTGCCCAGAGAGGTGGTGGAGGCTCCTTCTTTGGAGACATTCAAAACCCGCCTGGACACGTTCCTGTGCAACCTCCTCTGGGTGGCCCTGCTTTGAGGGGGGTTGGACTAGTTGATCTCCAGAGGTCACTTCCAACACCATATTATTCTGTGATTCTGTGAGATATTCGAGTACCAGGTAACATCCAGTAAGGTGTTTTGATGAGCTTAGCCTGGCTGTGCACTGGGGATGTAGAATCCTAGAATTGTCTAGGTTGGAAGGGACCTTTCAGATGATCGAGTTCAACCATCAACCTAACACTTACAAAAAACCATCACTAAAACATGTCCCTCAGCACCACGTCTACCCCTGGTTTAAATACCTCCAGGGGTGGCGATTCCACCATTTCCCTGTGCAGCCTCTTCCAAGTGCTTGATAACCTTTTGAGGGTAAGTTTTTTTTTTTCCTGATATCTAATCTAAACCTCTCCCGGCCCAACGTGTGCCTTGCCTGCATGTACCTCCCCGTTCCTTGGGCTGCGCTGAATTAGCCCTTAGAAAAATCTTCCAGCATGGCAGCCAACTTTTGTTGGCCGTCCTCCAGAAAGGCCAGTATCTGAGTGGTGTCTAATAAACTGGTGTTTAATATGTTTGATTATACATCCCGTTGCAATTATTTTTTTATGTATTTTTTTTTAATTGAGCTTTCAAGCCGTACGCGTCGACTGCTGCTTTTTCTCACCTCCGAGGCTTTGTCTCCTTACAAACCAGGTTGATATTGTGGCTGGTTGTCGCTGCCTTTCCTGCCCTCCCGACAGCTTTTGAACCCGTCCACCAATTTCAGCCTAGTTTGACACAAAAGTGGAAATCTGTGAGATAGAAAGCACCATCAGCAGGCAACCTGATGGAGAAAAAGCTCTATTTGTAGAGCCCAGAAAGGAAAATTTTCTGCAGGAGTTTCATCTGTCACAACATAAATTCACAGAAAATCAAACTGTATTTAAACAAATCCACTACTCGTGAATATTTCCAAAAACACAGGAGAAACATAAAATGTTAAAGAAATTAATTACAAAATGTTGCGCCAAGAGACCATTATGGTTATTTGCTTATATGAGTCAAAGGAAGAAAACATCAAAAACAGAAGACTGTCCAGCTTTAACTCTGTTCACTCATTTATTCATTTTAAAGCACATACATTAATTACCTACATGGCTAACACTTCTCTAATAGAGAGAATAAAATTGAATAAAATTGATATTCTAACATATGGGTATGGCTGTGTATCATCTTACCATTCTTTGTAGCACCATTATAATATTTGACAAATTATTCAGAAAAGTACAATAACTTGTTTGTAGGCAGTGTGCTATAGTTCTGTGAAGTTTAATAAGCATAATAGAAGATAGTCAGGCATCTAGGGGTAAGGAATTAATGAATTATCAGTACTATTTTGTTAACGAGCTGTTTGTAGGTCTATTGCTTCAGACGGGTACACACTTAGCTTGTGGATGCTACTTCATCCTAGAGCAGTTCTGGTTTACATTTGTGCATTTGTAATTTTTAACATTTTTACAACTTTCAAAGCTGGAAGTTTTTATTCCATGCACGCTTTTGGTAAGGAAAGACATTGAAATGAATTTAGAGGAAATTGCTTTTTATGAACATTCAATGTAGTATTTATGAAAGGGCTTTGTTTTGCCTTCTTTTGGTTTTATAAGATTATAGTCAGGCCATGAGGAAAAAATACATTGTATAGAAGGGGACATCATAAAAAACAACTCTAATAGTAATTTAAAAAAAAAAAATTTAATACATTTTTGTTACAACTATTAGCATCTTTACGTAGAAGTTCCTAAAGAGGATTGTAATTTGCCATGCTTACCTATTTTGAGTAGTATTCTGTAAGTATTTTAGTGTTTTGCAAGTAAATTCCTTGGCCTCTGTCAAAACCAAAGGGATTATGCAGAGAATCCAAATAGCAAAACCTGTAGCCTCCCTGTCAGAGGCATCCCCATCTCCTCAGGAGCAGTGGGAGAGGCTGGAATATGCACCACTCCTCTCACGCTTCAACATCTGTCTCAGGAGGCTTTTCACAGATAAGTAATGCAGATTTTTATGTAATAAACTGATGTTTTTTCAGTGCTTGATTATCCCATTCAGCATTTAAGAAGGAAGGCTGGCCCTTCCATAGGACTTAGTGGCTTGAGCTGTTTGGTTTTCTCTCTGTGCCCCATCTTCCTTTTTTTTTTTTTTTTTTATTTTTAAATTACACAGTTATTATCTGTGGAAATCATGAGGAGTGGAATAGCTGATAACAGAATGCTATCATTGAGCTCTAGAGGTAATAGCCAAATGAGATAACCAGGGAGCAAGAAGTTAAATCTGTTATTGTTCCTGCTCCTGCCTGCAGGTTCAGGGGGTGCAACCTCAGCTACTCTGCTCTGTTGGGAGGGATGCTGCTGTCACTGGCCAGGTACAAATTAAAAGCTGTAAAAAGTCATAACTTGGAGGGGGAGGAGAGGGATGTAAACTTCCACTGAAGACTTAAGCCTATAGCCTGTATGTTTTTAATGACCTTCCTTATGAAACAGGTTGCCCAGAGAAGCTGTGGCTGCCCCATCCCTGGAGGTGCTCAAGACCAGGCTGGATGGGGCTTTGAACAACCTGCACTGGTGGGAGGTGTCCCTGCCCATGGCAGGGGGTTGGAACTTGATGATCTCCAGAGGTCCTTTCCAACTCCCTATCATTCTGTGATTCTATAAAAAAAACTCCAAAAGAAACCAGAACCAAATGCAACAAAACACAGGGAAATTAAAAAAACCAACCAACCAACCAACCAAAACAAAGACAAAAAACCCAAACAAACAGAAAAACCCTAACCAAAACCCAATAATCAAGTTCACAAAGCGGGGATCTCCCTGTTTTTAAGTAGGGAGTTACCTAAACAGAAAGACATGCTTGGGTAGGATGCAAGTTCAAGGTTTGTTGTAACATAAATGTAGGGTTTTATCATTCTGAATTAGGTATGCTCGTGTCCCTGTATAGGAAGGCTTCCAGATGAAGGAGCAAGGGAGCAGAATCAAGGCTGAATAAGCTCAATTGACATTAATATTTTATGTAATTGGGTAAGGGAAATTTAATCTTTCCAACAACCTGTCACCCGACCAGCCACGTAGTGCACAGTCACTACACCCGACGGGAGGGGGTGTCTGGGAAGCTTCTTTTGATATCCAGCTACGTTTTGCTATTGAACACAAATCCAAATTGCCAACAGAGAACTCTGAGAGTTAAATGGTACAACATTTAAGGGGTTACTTCACGCTCGGGTGTTCTTGGAGCATTTGAAGCTTGGATATGGGCAGCTCCAGCCACGTATGGGGGAAGGGCAATCTTCAGTGTATGGGTCTGAGTATCTGGATAATTGGAGCCCCGTGGTACTCCGCGGCCTCTCGAGGTTGGGAACTGCAAACAGCCACCCCCTATTTGGGTTGGGGCCAAAAAGCGTCATTTTAAAGGAATTGGTGCTGTGATTTGTTAATTAAATCGCACCCACACACATAAATCCAGGGGCCAACCAACAAAATAAGTACCCCGCAGAACTTCCTTTGGGGAGGGCTTTTCTCGCCGCTTTAGCCGGAGTGGGAAGGGTGCTCGAGTGTAGTATCTCCGTGTGGGGTTGACAAATATTTTTCTAAGTTTGGACGAGGAGGTTTCTTGCAAACCGCCCCCTCTCCTCGCTGGGCCGGGGTGGGCAGGAGCCAGCTGGCCC
>BJBW01001247.1:0-25211 GCA_004320125.1 Scolopax mira | reverse complement strand
CTAGCTACCTGGTTTATCTAAGTTTAGGCAGCTGAATAGTACTGTTGAGGTGATAGAGATGCTCACATGCCTGGCATCAGCTTTCCAAAACCTTGTTGAACCAGAGATGATGCATGTTGCATCTTTGGAGAGGGACCCTTTATGAGGGACTGTAGCAATAGGACGAGGGGTAACAGCTTTAAACTGAAAGAAGGGAGTTTTCAACGAGACATTAGGAAGAAATTCTTTAGTGTGAGGGTGGTGAGACACTGGCACAGGTTGTCCAGAGAAACTGTGGATGCCCCATCCCTGGAGGTGTTCAAGGCCAGGCTGGATGGGGCTTTAAGCAATTCTTTGAAGATGTCCCTGCCCATGGCAGGGGGGTTGGAACTAGATGGTCTTTAAGGTCTCTTCCAGCCCAAACCATTCTATGATCTTGGGTTTTGGTTCATAATTTTTTCTCGTCTGAAGTTTCCTTTGCACTGTTGCTTTGCCAAAAATAGGTTTATTTTGGGAAGCACAAATGTAAATTGAGTAGAGGCTACCAAGTATTACTGTTTTAAGTAGACTATAAAGGCATGTTGATTCATCGATTTCTTGATCTTCTTTAATCTATTTGCTTAGGATGTTTGATTTTTCTATTACCAGTAAAAGAAATAAAAGCTTCTTATTTCAGAAGGGGCTATGAACACTTCCTTATTACTAGTGAAATGTAATGTATGCTTTAATGAGTAAAATAGCTACTATCTGCCCAAAACACATACATTCATTGTGCAATCAGTACTTTCATACGTAAAATTAATCCTTAAATGGTGCCAGGAGTATTAAAGTGTGTAATTGTTATTATTTAAATGCCTTGAATTTATTTGGAACAGTCACATTTGTCTTGTATATATTTTCATTTTGTTTTCATAATCTACACTTTTAAGACAGGCGGCAGTTACGCTGTATATGGTTATACATGTCTTAGCTGCTTTTTAATTTATTCCTGTATAATCCAGCATTATTAAATTCTGTGGACTAAGGAACTGATCTTGTTCATTAAAATCAATAGATGCAGTGTTGCTCTGTGTGTGTGGCGTGGTGCTTTTTGTGTTTCTTCTTTGTAAGATCCATCCTTCAGCGTATAGCCAACTGATGTATAAAGGGTCTGATCCTTTAGGCTTTACTCGGGGAAATATCCACTGATGTCAATGCCTGAATAGGATCAGTCTCTTAAAAGGAAAGTTTATTTGAAATTGCTCTAGCTATTATTATTTCCTTCTGGAGAAAAATAATCTTACTCATCAAAGCTTTAGAAAAAGCATCAAGAAAGCCAAGTTCAGCAGGTCTTTCAACCATGAGATGTCAGCCATCGCTGTTTCAAAGCGTAGCCTGGTAGATACCAACGACCGCTCAACCATCTCTTTTCTTTCTCGTCTTTATTTATTTATTTTTGTGCTCCCAACTTTTATTGGCATCTAAAATCACTAATCTCTACCCATTACCGTTTTTGCTAATTTACAGTGATAACTGTGGCTCTGTTTTCATTAGGAGATGAAAGCCGGGAAATTAAAAAACAAATTACAGGGATGAGAAGATTACTGAATGACAGCACTGGAAGAATCTATCAACGAGTTGGCAAAGAAGGAGAAAAACTGAAGGAGGAACCCCAAGATTTAGACTTAGGCTGGGCCCAGCGCCTGAACCCCCCTGCGGAGTCCCAGGCGAGCCTTCATCCTTCACAGAGCGGCGCATGGAATGAATTATCACCCCAAGCGAGCCATTTTCCAGGGCAATATGGAACTCGGTCCAAAACCTTCCAAAATCAAACACGAACCGTGGCATCCAATGGTATGATCTGCACTAGATACTGAGAACAGTACTTTTTTTTTTTTTTTCCCCTCTCTCTCTCCTTGTAATGTACTAAATTTCTGCCTTTGTTGTGATGATTTATTGTACTGCTGCACTGAAATCAGTTATAGTTCAGCGTCTACAAAATGAGCACATAGTTATCACTTTGAAAAGGTGCGAAAGTGGGCACAGTGCATTCTGCTACCATCTGTCTTAGCTTTTAAAATGGATTCCTGGTGATAGGACAGAATTACTCAATGCTGTTACAGGCTTAATTTCTATACAGTACTTATTAAAACAGCTTTTGCCATTGTTATTAAATTCATCGCTAATTAAATGTCAACCTCTACCACTCCTCTTTGCAGTGAGTAATGTAGTACTGTTGTGACACCACTTGCGGAGCAGGATTCTTCTGACTTTCATAAGGGAATGGCATCAGCCTTATAACTGGCCACTGAACTTCAGATACAAATTTTCCATCACAGACTTAAGCTTTTATTCTCATGGTACCATCAGAGGAAAGAGCTGATGGAATCTTACCTCTGAACAGCATGTACTAGAGAGTGGTCCATCTTGTGCTGGCAGAGAATTCTGCCCTGAAGTAGATGACAGCGTGCCCTAAATATGCTTTCCTCTTGTTGTTTTAAGTCCCAGAATATGAAGGGTTTACTGTCAGATTCCTGAAGGTCTTCTTTAGTGATCTAAATGCAGTTGAGAAAGTTTTGATATTCAACTCTAAACTTAGAGGGGATTTTATTTTAAAGGAGTACCTCGATTGTAAACTCTGGGAAATAAAAAAATGGTGAGATTTCATCTGAGAAGATTATCTATTTCCAATTTCCAGTTGATCCCTAAGGTTTTCATGCTTCCCAATAAGGGCATCTGCTGTGTGTCCTTCTTTAAAGGCTTACAAGTTCTCATGGCTTGTAACACATTAAAAAGAAGCCAACTATTATTATTCTTAGTATTGTCACTGCACTAAAAAATATACAGCCCTGGGTTTCAGCAGATTGACTGTTTCTCTGTGGAGGCAATGATTGACACAGATGTACCAGGTGAAAAGATGGAGAAAAATGGTGCAGTAGGTCATGCTTTATTGTTTATGCTTATAAAAGTTTTATTTCTTTTATAATACAAACCAGTAGTTGTGGGGCTTTTTTTAAAGAGGCAGGTCCAGAGGAGAGGGGAAAACACCTCATGGGAGCCAGCATCTATGTCTAAATCGATGCTCTCAAAATCCTACCGTAACAACCTTTTAAATGTAGCAGGACCCCAAATCCCTCGCACATCTCCTCCTTTGCCCTGAGAGTCCCTGGGCACCAGCAGGGACAGTTCTCTGCATGCATAGGAGTGCCCAAGCCTGCACAGATTAGGTGCCTAGGTTCCTGGATCCAGAAAGTAGGTGGAGCAGCACCTCTGTGCCCTCAGGGGCCTGATTCAGCATGTGAGCTAAAAGGTGTTGACAGGATTTGGCCCTGCATGCGAGAAAATGTCAGCGTTTTAATTTCTTGTACAAGCAGGGAAGGTTTGGCTGATTTATGGTCTCCTACAGGTTAGAACGGTGTGTGGGTCTGTAGAAGGGTTGGGTTGAGCGACCTCTGGGCCGGTCAGGAGGAACATCTGAGCTCCCAGCTCCTGGGGCTGTGCACCGCTCCTCCCTCGGCAGCTCTCCTACTGCAGAAAGGAATGCAGTCTTTTGGGTTATTACATAAAGATGGGTGTGGGCCTTCTCCTCTGGCCACCTTTGAAAAGATGACATGCACAGCTCTTTGAAGAGCAAGATTTTAGGTGTTCACCTCCAGCGGGGTGCTGTGGTCCTGCCGGACACTTTTGCTGCTTTGGCTCCGGTTTCTAGGAAAGCAAAACTTTTGATGTGTTTCTGGGCAAGTCCTTAAAAGCTTGGTGGAAAAATGCAATCAAATGTCAAAGGAGATACTACTCCGTGATACCTACCATGGTGTTCAAACTGTTTGGGTAGGACATAGGCTTGTTATTTGGGGCTGTCAAGCCTAGGTCATCACTGAGGACACGTCCAGGCATCTAGAGCAGGTGTTCTAGAGTCCAGAAGCTGTTTCTGTTGGATAGATAGCATAAAGGAAGCCAAGATATATGTTGTAAGCTGTGTGAATTACTTAAATTTGAATGCAATAGGCATCTAAGTCCATCTATCTGGCATAGTAATCTACTTGCATGGTAAAGGTGGGTCAAGGAGAGGCTGGAGGGGTGTTGGTGTAGAAAGTAGTCGTGAAGACGTATTGGCAAAGACAGAGAGAAAAGGATGCAGCAGCTGAACTGCTTTTTGGTGATGTCAAGATCATTTTCAATGGGTTGCACTTGCGCACGGGTCACGTGTAAACTGGTGGTAGAGCTCACTCCCAGCAGATCCAGCTGCAAGAACTACTGTCCTGGGCTTACACGCCGCTCGCACGGGGGGAGCAACTAATGTATTTGTGTCGTCTCCTCTCAATCATGGGAGCCAGTATCAAATTTGCCTGCTGGCTAGCTTCCAAAAGAGAGGGAGATGGCTCTTTAAAGACTCCTTCATAAAAATAAAAAGTCTGTTCTCCTTTTAAAATTAAAAATTGATTTATAACAAGTTGAAAAGGGTTGCTTTTGTCCTCTAAAAATGATCAAGATAGTGCTTGGAACAATGACTGAAAACACTCTACAAGATGTTTCTTACAACACAGTAACTGATCAGAAGAGGGAGGATAGAAAGAAAATAAAAAACCCTCATGAATATGAATGAAGTCAGTAGAACCCTGCTTTGATTTGAAATATTGGTGGTCTCTTTTCCCATTTCCAGTACCTATGGTAGATTTACATGGGTAATTTCTATCAATGCTAATGGGGATTATAATGTAAATCCCCCATGCCTCAATGGGAAAACAGACCCTTTGGTTTTCCATCAGGAGCCTGTGTGCTTTCGTTAGGAACGTGTTATATTGCAACAGGAAAGATGTATGGGTATTTACTGATACAATTTGTCCAAGTTTTCACATGCAATTCACCACGATGTAGAGTCTTTGTTAAGAAGGAAACAAAAGCCACCAGCCCCGTCTCCTGCTGTCGTCTTTCAGATATTATTTCCAGAAGCCCATTAGAATATTGAATTCTGATCAAGAAAGAGGACAGGCTTTATCTCAAGGAGCTTATTAGTCTAAAACAACTAAGAAAGCACTGGGGGAAAGATGTTCTTACTATGTATTTTTCTTCTATTAATTAGTCTCTCCTAATTTCCCGGGACTCTATTTCTGAGGTACCTTCTTGTGTCACCACTCTTGTGTGGAGTTATGCTGATGCTCTTAAATTATAAGTAGTCTTGAACCTCATCTATTTAAAAGTCTACCTTTTGCAAGAAGGTAAAGGGTAGTGGTGGAGCCAAGTTGAGGGATTCTGAGTAATCTCCTGCAAAGCTAAAGATAACATTTTTTTTTCCCCTCTGTACCTGTAACAATGGGCTAAATGCTTTATGGACCATTGAAAAGATAAAATCCCATCCATGCCCCAAGGAACTTTCAGTCTGAATAGACAGTGTACAAAGGAGGGGTGAGATCAAGCTAGGCAGAGTCCTGCTGAGTCAGTAACCTGCTTTTTTTGTTTTAATTTGAGACTCTCAGTCTGCTTTTCAGATGGCTTTTTAAAAGTTGATTTGTGGTCACAGATGAACAAGCTAGTGGAACTATCACACCTGTATTTACTAGATTTAAGGAGATTTTTAACTTACTCCATTTATCTTAATGCAGTATTGACAGTTTCTGCCCATGGATGGTATTTTAAAATACCAAAATTTGTAATTGCAGTAGTGTGGATGGTCTAAATATCTGAGGAAAGGAGGAGAGTGGCACCCAGAACATATCAGCAGTCTTTAATTGGCGCATCAGTTTAGCTTCACAAGTCACTCACTTTTGGGAGAATGACCATCAGTTTACTCAAGCCTCATAAATGTCACTTCAGAGCTGGAGGGCTGGGAACAAGTACCTGGGAAGGGAGTTTTGAGGATGGAGGGACACATTGGAAGAACTAGTAAAGGGTGGGATTTTCAGCCATTTCCAATGAGGATTGACGTCAGGAGATCTGTGTGGGTTCTGACCTCAGGGGAGCTCCAATGAAAGAACGCAAACCAAACTTGAAAAGGTATTAATTTGGTTTGGTTTCAGAGGAAAGCCAAAGTAATAGTGAAAAATGGGAGGATTTATGAACAGAGATTAAATGAGTTGCTTATGTTCACTTTAGGTAGGTAATGATTAAAGGGCACCTGATAACTGTCAGGCTGTGGAAGAAAAAGGGAAATACACTCTCTGAAGTCCACCACGTGTCACCAAGCGAGATGATTTTTGTTAGATCCATTTGTACCTGTCTTCACAAAACGATCATCCCTCCTTTTGCATGCTTTGATGAGCACTAAAATAGCCATCAATTTAAATGACTGTAAGCACATTTTGAAATGAAGGGGGGTGCATCCCCCATATGGCCTCAGTTTCAAGCAGATACTGCTAGGTGTTCTGGGGAAGTTTTGAAATTTTTATTTGCAGTGTTACAGCTAAGGATACAGCTATTTTAAACTAAAGCACAGGTTACAACTGTTCAGGTAAAGCTTTAAAATCCTGAACTATTACAGCCTGCCCTAATTCCAGACCTACAGCACAAAACTTCCAGAAAGCAAAGCCATAATAAAAGCACTGCAAAGGGCTTTTTTTAAATCTGGTTAAACACTGGTCAGAATTACTAGAAAAGAAGAATTTGTTAAACTACTGTATTAATTTTCAAAAGGAAACTGTGGAAAGCCCATCTCATAGGTCACGGTGCTGGAAAACATGCCATAGAGAGCAATGCCATCCTAGCAAGCAGAAGAGAGATTTGAAGGCTCTCCTTGCTGATGGTTCTTTTCCATCCTGTTTTTTTTTTTTGTTGGGATGTTTTTTTTTTCCCTCTGGATAAGGGATTTTATTTTAATTCTCAATTCTTCACATGGCAAAGAATGGCATGTAACATTCAAGCAGCTGAAAAATTCTGAGACCCTCATTTAATGTGCAGTATAAACCTTTATTACGCAGACTGTCTTCATTCTTTGTAAGGCTGTTCCGGGAAATGGGCTTTTCTTTTTGTGTGTGTGTATAAAGTGAGTATGTTTATAATGAGGTTTGGTGCTATTGTTATTCAAGATGAACTAGCCTGACAATAGAGAGCCCTGCTGCGAAGAGTGCATTGTATTCACACTCTGAGCAGTCTTCTCCAGCCCATGTAACGTTGCATCCCCTACTGTATATAATTGCACATACTAGTAGTTGGATAAAATCTAGTGGCTCCTTCCTCTTAAAAGAGAGTTGAAAATTATTTGTTTTATTGCTTTGGATCTAATTTCATGATCAGGTATATCAATAATAGTTTCAGTATTACTATGTTGAATGATACAGGTATATCAATAGCAGGGATATAAATAATAGCCTGCTGGTAATTGTTGTTTGGGCTTTTTTTTTGTGGGGGTTACATCGTCTCTCCCCGCTTCATTCCTGTCAGGAGAAATCCCAATGGTGAACTCATCAATTGGACCAAACTGCTGTACGTGTAACTGCCAGTCGACCCTGCAAGCTATTCTTCAAGAGCTCAAGACCATGCGAAAGCTGATGCAGATTCAAGCAGGTACTATAACTGGTCCCATACGTGCATATACATGACAAGCATCTACTTGACGATGTCCCAGCTTCTTGCAGGTGGTGTACTAGATGATCTTTTGGAGGTCTCATCTACTTGAAGATGTCCCTGCTCCTTGCAGGGTGGTGTACTAGATGATCTTTGGAAGTCTCTTCCAACCCATACTATTCTATGATTACATGTTCTTGTTAGGAGGAATGGTCTAGTAAGATAGAAATCTATGTGGACACTCAGGAAAACCTGGAGTGTTTCCTGCTCTCTTTAATGTATCATTCAACGTCAAATTTTCACAGCGTTTTTGGAAGTGTAATTTTTACTTCTCAGATCCTTACCTGTAACATGGGATGTTTTCTTGGTTGTTCAGCCTGGAGAAGAGAAGGCTCTGGGGAGACCTTGTAACAGCCTTTCAATATCTGAAAGGGGCCTACAGGAGAGCTGGAGAGGGACTCTTTGTCAGGAAGTGTAGTGACAGGATGAGGGGCAACGGTTTTAAATTGGAAGAGGAGAGATAGATACTATAAAGAAATTATTTCTTGTGAGGGTGGTGAGGCACTGGCACAGGTTGCCCAGAGAAGCTGTTGGTGCCCCATCCCTGGAGGTGCTCAAGGCCAGGCTGGATGGGGCTTTGAGCAACCTGCACTGGTGGGAGGTGTCCCTGCCCATGGCATGGGGGTTGGAACTATATGATATTTAAAGTCCCTTCCAACCCAAACCATTCTGTGATTCTATGATAGGAATATTTTCAGGCTAACTTAAAAAAAAATAAAATCTAACATGATTAGATACTTTAGTAATAACTGAGTAGGTAGCTCCATATGCCATAACCACCCCTGGTTTGTTTCCACGGTGTATTCATTCAGAGGTGCAAAATGCCACTTAACTTCTTACCAGCTTACCAGTTCATTAATCTCAGTTCTTAAAAAAAAAAAATAATTGTAAGGCCACTTAAAATTACTATACAACATTTCGTTCAAAAATCTTTCAAATTACAGCTCCGTGGTAGCCTCAGCTGAGCTAGCCACTGCGTGTTGTGGCCTCCACCCTTCTTCAGGCTGGTTTACCAGTTGTTTCTACTGGCCAAACCAGTAATAATCTGTTCATTGGGGAAAATTATCTGGGCTGGTTTTCTGCTAGGTGGGGAGCTAAAACAGAACAGCTCAGAGCCAGAAGAGCACTAGAGCCAGCGAGATAGCGAGACCGGGGCAGCAGGGAGTTAGGTAGGTTATGGTAGGCTGCCAGGAAGCCACAGCCTCCGTGCTTCATAAAAATTAGTGTTAATACTAACGAGGAGCTGGAGACGTTGGAGATTTTGTCAGTTGAGTTATCCATCCATCATGAGTGATGGGGAGTGGAGCCATGGAGATTTTTTTTTTTTCTTCGAGCAGCTGTAGAAGAGCTCTGTAAGAAAAGGGAGTGTTGAGTAATTAACTGAAATATGGGTGGAGTGAAACGCTGACGAAACTCCTCGTCTCCAAGACTTGTAATGCTTGAGTGAGCAACGGGAAGGATCAGACAGGTTTTGTAATATCAGTTGATGCACATAAAAATGCTTTTCCAAAAGTCATCGATTTACAAAGAAGCCCACGAATGCCCAGTTTTACAATCTCTGCTGGGGCAGGGAGTTCTTTACACAGTTGCACCTATTTCCTTGAAATTCTGTGCATGGTTAAAAATGGCTTGTGGGTGAGAGGTATGGAATGGGGCTTTATGCCAAAAGAACTGGTTCCTCAATAGCAGGAACATTTCTTACTCGTTATGCATCTACAGTATTAGTACCTTGTTAATTGGTGAATCTCTTGATTCTCTGGGAATAGTTCCTATTTTCTGGTAGGCATGAAATGATGGTTTTGCAGAGGAAAAAAAAAACTTGTTTGGCATTTTTGTTGCTAAAAGAAAAAAACTAAAACACAACCATATAAGCAAAGGGGTAGTAAC
Organism: Scolopax mira; assembly: GCA_004320125.1. Taxonomy (NCBI): domain Eukaryota; kingdom Metazoa; phylum Chordata; class Aves; order Charadriiformes; family Scolopacidae; genus Scolopax; species Scolopax mira. Next base: position 15,809 of record BJBW01001247.1, on the reverse strand, counting down.
TGATTTTAGTATTCAAACACCCTTCTGTCTAAATGATAAACTACAAATTACAGTCTCGTAAATCCTTGCCAGAAATCAAATACCCCAGAAATCATTTAATAAACAGTATGAGGTTTGGGGTTTTTTTTCCCTCAAGCTTTGTAGGTGAGGACCATGTTTAGTTCATTTGTAGCTTGAATGAGCTTGATTTGCTTGTGGTGAAGCAAAAACGTGTTGCACATTGGGCTTTTCTTTTGTTTTGACCTTGATCTTACTGATTTGTGCAGAGAAATAATTGTGTCTGCATAGTATTCTGCATTGATACAGGTTCAGGATTGGTGCCTTAATTTATACCAATTATTGTGGATACCAGAAAATGCTAAATATTGATAAATATAAAGCGTGGTCTCTTAGGTTTGAGACATAACACATGAACTGTCATCTTCTGTGTATGAACAAAACAAAGTGATGCAACTTTGGGGTTACTTTTTTCCCCCAGAAATTAAACGATTGAATAGTGTTTTCACTTGTTCTTGACATAATGGTACTTGAAATGTTCTTGCTGAGCTAATTAACTTGGTAACTACGTTCATAAAAATAACTGTAATTGCATTAGCACTTGTGTTATCTTACTTTTATCAGGAAAAGATGCTCAAAGACAATGAGATTCTCAGTCATTCAGGAGGATATACAAATTAATCATTGCTTAAGTCCTTCTTGTCACCAACCAGCCAGTGGTCACTAGGAAAAAGAACCACGTTTTCCTAATTTTCCTAAAATGCTATTCATCAGTATGTCTTGAAAAGCCTCATAATGGAGTTCAGTGTCATTATCCCCATTGGTACAGATTGGAAAATTATGCAAAGGTGATAAAATGTAACTGTTTCACATGCACAGACAGCCCTGAAAACCGTTGCACTTACCCAGAAGACAGGTTCAGTAGTTTAATGCTGTGTCTGTCTGGTTGGACATGTGCTTTTTTTCTATACATTTAATTCAATACTTTCTTTCATTCAGTTGGGACTCAAAACAGACAGCAGCCTCCTGTTCCCCTGATTTGCGCGCAAAAGTCAACAATATCAAGAAAGAGAAATAAAAAGAAAAAACTGCCCCTCAAAACTGTTGAACCAATTACCATGAATAAGAAACCCAACGCTGCGGAGAACGAGAAGAAGCTATCGGCAAACTCGGAACGGTCAAGTCCACAAGCAGTCGAACCCCACTTAAAACCAGAAACCCCTGTTTCAGGATTTGGAATTATCCTTGAATCTGCTTCATCAGATGTAAGTTAATATTTTCATACCCAGCATCACAGGATTTTCAAGCACTTGTCCATTCAGGAGAATCAGTGCCCAAGTCAGCTTGCATGAGGTTCCTCTTCTGGTTAGAATAAACAAGCAAATCTTGGATAGGGTTGAATGGAGAGAGTAGGGTTAAATCTGGGGAGTGTGGACCAGTTTTGGGGGTTTTTTTTCCAACTGATTGCTGATTACAACATTTTAGGGTGGTTTATTTCAACTTCCATGAGCGTGTAGTTCTGCCTTGAGTTGAAGGCTACGTGTCGCTTGAGCTCTCAGTGGAAACTTGTTCTTTGTCCCTCCTGTTGCCAAGCCCCACTGTGAGATCAGGCGCCGTGAAAAGCACTGCGTATAAACCCTTCTCAACCCTCTCATTTGCTGATGAGCTCAGGTAGTCCACACGTACACCCTTATCCTGCCAAAATGCATTTATGTGCTGTGTTTCATGCCTGGCTGGTCCCCCTGGCTTCGGGGGACTCCTCACCTCTATAAAGTTCATACATCAGTCTTTGCTGAATTGGGTCGTTTGGTCTCCATCACTGTTGATGATGTTGGTGTGTCTAAAGGGGGCCAAAATTCACCACTCTGAAAATATGTACTCATCACATGTAAAATTACAATAAGCATATTTTCTTGATTCATGCAACACGTACGCGTTGATAGAAATGTCATGTGTCTGCTGGCTGATTGGCTTTGTTTAATGACCAAATAGATGCCATCTGAACCAGTTCACTGATGAATAAACTACTCATTAATTTCTCTAATATATTTTTTAATTTTGAGTAGTCAGTTTCCAATTTCCTAAGTACTATGAGCTAGAAAAGCATAATTAAATTTGGTATCAATAAGCGTAAATGAAAACAATGCAGCAGATAATGTTCTACCTTTCTGGAAGTAGGAACTAATAATGAAAAAGAGCAGTCCTGGTAATTCAGTTATATAGATGCAAGCCACACCACTAATTAGATTGCAGTCTCATGCCATACAATCGGTGTAGTGATACGGAGTAACTAGTTTGATGCTTTTTCAGAGGTTTTTCCTTTTGTAGTATTATTCTTAATAATGTTTGAGGGCATGGTTTGGGGAGGGATTGGTAATTTATCTCCAATACACAATTTGTGCTTATAATTTTTCTTTGCTTGTGGCACTCTTTTCAGCTTGAAACACAGTTTCGAAAACAGTTTTGTTCTTGTGATGGAATTTAATTTGTCTTTATGAATGTGTTCCATGGCTGGACACAATTCTTCGTAAGTGCCAATTTGGCCTAAGCAACAAAAAGAAGAGAAAACATGCAGTTCATAAATCAGGTCCTCATCTGCTCTCCCATGCTTCGGCCCCTGCCTGACACAGTAGTTGTTTGACTAAATTTACAGAGCCAGAACCAATTGATGTTGTTTTGTTTCTGAAAAGAAAACATTTGAGTTCTGAAAATAGATATATTTAACAGCGAAAATGAAATGTGACCTTAAACATTTTGAGAAGGCTAAAGAAAGTCACTTCTTGCAGAATGAATGGCGGTATTATCTGTTTCCTATTTATTCATAAGCATCTCTAGTGTGTTCACGATTAGTGTCTCTGGGTGCCTGAAAAAAAATGAGAGACATTTTACACAGCACCATAAATGAATGTTCCCTTGAGAATATTGCAGGAGCTGTCTGTGGTGTGGGCTGTGTCATAATCCCACCGCTGCCACCGCTGCCGTTGTGCTAATGTTTATTGAACTTTAGGAAAAATCTCAGTTTAATGTGTATGAAATTGCAGCTGCCAAAACCAGCGTGATTAGTTCAGATTTGCTGAGATGAGGCCGTGGAGGTGGAAAAAAAATCTTTGTGAGATCAACTCTTAATCTGGCCCATGGATCAGAGAACCTACTTCTTAAATGTAATGATCTGTTACGCTTAGTTAAACTTTCTTGTGTTTGTTTTACTGTTATCATATTTCATTTATAACCTAATTATTTCTAATCTATGTAGTACAGTCTACTAAAGTGTCTAGGATTTTTCACTACCTGTTAATTTTAGCACAGCAAAAGCCTTTAGCATTCAAGTCTTACTTATTTTATTGCACAGGAATAGTTTACCCACCAATTCCTTGGGCCATGATTATTACCTACTAACAATCCTTTTGAGAAATTGCATTCAAAGTGATCATAAAGTTCAATTAGGTACTTATTGATTCTCTTTGATTGAAGAATAGTTTGCTACCAAAGGAAAGCAAGAATAAATCAGTGTTTTTCCTTCAAATAGTTTCACTGATACACAAATTGATTAATATATTAAGAATAAAGTAGTCAAAACTAAAGGAGTATTCACTCCTCCATGTTGGTGAGGTTTCAGATGTATTTTACAGCCGTGTTAGTGAAGATCATTTGTCTGTCCTAGGCATCTTGTATCATTGAGGTCATCTTAGAACGCTATCGTAAGACCCAAGGCCCAAGTAACAGAATAGGACAGGATGCCTTCATCTCCATGACAACCACATTCTGGTTTTTGATTAACACAAAGTAGAATTTTTCCCAAGTTGTAAACTTGGCCCACATTTATTTACACTTGAAAATCTTTTCTGTCATCAGAAGGTTTAGAAGTAACATATTAAAAACCTACCTACATCAGAAGATTGTCAAATGTCAAATAGAGTAATTCTGACTGTTTTGCTGAATCCAGCATTTTGAAAGTTTTCAAGGTGTTAAAAAAAACCCAACAACTTTTCATCCAGCACAAGCTGAGAAACTTAGATGCTTTTTTAGATTTATCTTTTTTTTTTTTTCTATCTGCATATTTTAAGATTCTTCATCATGGCTTCCCAAAGCATTGTAATCTTCAGTTTTATCACACAGCACACCTGCATATCCAGTGATACGGCATGCTTTGAAAATATCCTGCTTGCTTTAACTCTCTTGATAGTGATTTTTAAAAATCCAGGGGAAAAGAGTTACACAGCCAAATCCTTCTGGGATTGGCAGCCCTTTCTTCTGTCTAGACTCACAATGTTTGCAGGTGATTTGATGGGAGATGGCATTTGCTCTTGCTCTGTAAACATCTCTGAAAAGGCACCGTCAGCGGTAGATGTATTTTCATGGGGGGGGGGGGGGAAACACGTTATTAGGAGCAAGGCCATAATGTTTGCTTATTTTCTTACATCATAACCACTGATTTTTTTCCCCCTTTGCCAACTTCCAGATAATATCTTAAAAATTTTGGTTTATTCGTGATGTATCTTCATTCTAGATACGTAATTATTCCATAAAGACATCTTGTGTAAGCACAGCAGAAAATACTGCAAATAATTGTGTGTGTAATTTCTGATATGTACAGACAGGGGCAGCAAAAAGATTCTTAGTAAGGGACTTCCTTGAAGGCCTTTGTCTGCTTTGGCCCACAGTGCACTTGAGGCAAGGAGGCTCTTGTGAAATACCATATGGTTTTATTTCCTCTTCTTCCCCTCCTTTTCACTCTCTAGCAGTCACCTAAATCCCTGTGATTTACCACTGAATTATTTTTTTTTGTGCTGAAATAAGCTGTCTATTTGACATCGTCCTTTTCTAAGGATGTGTTTGGGGAGTGTGAAAAGGAGGGAGAAATAAGCAGGCATGGGCTCCAAAGGCAACCTCAAAGGCCATCGACTACTTCTACTTCTACGGGCCACGTCTGTGCTGGAAGCCCTCTTGGGAAACCATGTGGAACGGGCCGGTAGCCCAGCAGTGATCCTTCTTAGAAATGCCTGGCTGCCCCACAAGCACTCTCGTTCACATCATTTGGCAGTGAAACAAGTCCATAAAACAGTTAGATCAATGTCCAGGAAGCTTCACATAAGAGTATTGCTCTGGGATGATCCTCTGGTTTGTCTTTATTATCCAATATTGAAAGGTATCTCTTCTTTTTTTGTTAGCTGTGCGCCTAGAAATAATGTCAGTAATTGTTAACTATTACCGTGGCTAGACAGGAGTATGATTATTTGATTTGCCTTTTAAGGTGCTTATTCACCGATGGGGTTTGATTTCAATGAAGTAGGCTGCTGTGGTAGTGAATAGCTGGGAAAAGATTCGTGGTTTGATTAAGTGATTGTAAAGTCTCATCAGGTGCATGATTGAAGTAAAGCAATGTATTTGAATGCTCTTTTAATTAAAACATTTGTGTTCTTTCGGTAGCCAGAAGTGCAACTTGCGGAAGGCTTTGACGTCTTCATGCCGAAATCTCAGCTGGACTCTATATTATCAAACTACACTCGCTCAGGAAGTCTGCTCTTTAGGAAGCTGGTCTGTGCATTTTTTGATGACAAGACTTTGGCTAACTCTTTACCAAACGGCAAAAGGAAAAGAGGGCTCAATGACAACCGGAAAGGACTAGACCAAAATATTGTGGGTGCAATAAAAGGTATGGCTTTTTGGTTTCTTTCATATGTGTAATTAGAGCATATTCTCAGCTAAGGAGAGTGTAAGGGGATTAGAATTTCTGACGTGTGTTACATCTATTAAAATATGCAGTCATATTTTTATTCCCTTTCATTCACTTGTTAAAAATAGCTTCTATGGGGACAGCTTGTGTTAATTTTAAGCCAGTGATCTCGGTTTCTGAAGTCAGGCTCTAAGGTTAGAATCTCAATGTACATATAAGATAATTATTTTTTATTCTGGATGTCAGAGATGCAAAGAAATCTTGAAAACATAATGACAGCGTAACTGATCCTCTTCAGTCAACATTCTGAGGCTTGCCCTGCATCTGACTGTGTCTGCTCTGTAAATACTTGAGTAGTTGGTGGCTGGGTTGGGGGGAGGTGGAGGAAGATAATACTGGGACTGAGATGAGTTTGATGCTCATCAGAGCTCACAGTAAGAACTGTGGTGCTCCTTCTCCTGTGCAAAGAAAATTCTTAGCCAATGTGAGGATCCTGTGCTTTTCTTGGTGATCATTGCTTTCTGGCTTCCAGAAGAACACGTGTACCTTCAGACTCGGTGATCACAACATATAAAGAGCTAGTATTAGGCCAGAGATTCTGGAGAACTGGGTTCTGTTCTTATGAAATATGAAACAGTAGGAGAAATACCCAAGTTACCAAAAGACAGGCTGTGTTGCAAAGTAGGCTGTGACTCCTCCTGAGGTTCAGATTGCTAACCTAGGAGACATAAGGCAATGAGAAGAGCTTTTATAAGAATATTGTCAGCAAAAGGATGCAGGGGAACCTTTTGCAACCACCTCTGTGTCCACTTTGGCCCCTTTTCCCTCCCTATGCAAGAAAGGCCTTGACATAGTGGCTTGAGTCCAGTGGAGCCCACCAAGATTTCTGGTACTGAAGCAGGTAAGGGCTGAAGTACGTATATGAAGTGACATTGAGGAGAGGCTTAGAGAACAAGAGAGAAGATTCAGGAGAGACCTTATTGCTGTCCACAACTACCTAATGGGATGGTGTAGAGAAGATGAGATCAGACTCATCTCAGGGTACAAGAGGCATTGGAAACATGGAAAATTTCAATGTGATACAAGGAAAGTTTTTTCAACATAGGGTTGGTCAAACAGTAGAACAGGGGTGCAGAGGGGCTGCAGGATCTCCAGCCTTGGAATGGTTGTAGTCCAGAGCATCATGATGTAATTGGCCATGCTTTCAGCAGCGTGTTGGACATGGAGGACCCTTTCAACCTGTGTGATTCTGCAATAAAGTATATGTTGTGGCTATGTCATAGTCCTAATACATCTTACAGAGTTTCTGGCAGACTTTTTACAGTTACACTTATAATTAGGTTCCAATCACAAACACTTTTTAATACCTTCTTTTCTTGAGCTCAATAATCTGCAAAAATCCAAAGTTGGATTCACTCTCTCTGTATCTTGTTCTTCCTTAAAAGATTTAATAAATAAGTTAAATGGAAGAAAAAAGGAGTTAAAAATTATTTAAAAAAAAAAAAACACAAACCAAGCTCTAATTTGGGCAGGACTGTGATAAAAGAAATGTTTTTCGGTAGATGCAGCAGCACTAATAAATAGCCATCGCTACCCACTGCAGAGCAGTGTTTCTCAGTAGCTAAGCTTGTATTACTGGAGGAAATTCTGAGGCTTGGTTTAACTTCTTCCCTTGAGTTTGGGAGAAGAAAGGGGGCAGTTGTAGTTCCAACAGATAAATTTCATCTGTGATGGTACTATGAGGTACCACTGTAATGACAGTGATCTTTATTGGCATTTACCCAATGTATTGCCCAAATGCTGGCACCTGTCCCTTGGTAGAGGAGCCCGTCCCCAAAAGCTGTGATGGAATAAGATGCCAAGGTCTGATGTCCTGTGGCTCTTTACTCAGCCTGGCTCCAATAGCACCCTTCTTCCCTCCAAAGAGCTGGGCTGTCGGATACTGTGGTTTCATTTATTCCAATAAATAACTGAGCCAGTATGAAATCTCCACCAGAACAACATCATGTTGTTTGCATTATTACCAGTAGGACATTCCTCTACCACGTGCCCAGATACCCTTTAGTGGCAGTTTTAGTCCTTTTCCATGACAGAGATACAAAAGTGGAGAAAAGGCTACATTCATGACAAAAAGGAACAAAGAACTTAAAAGGAGGGACTGTTTGCCTGAAAATCGCTCTTCCTGTCTGGAAACATTTTAACTGCTGTCCTCACAAGTAATTTAACGCTTCTGCAACAGGATGATTAGCGAGGGAGAAATCGTCTTTTGACTTTGGGTATTCAGTGGCACTTGTTGAATCAGTTCCAGTGTTTCTCCTGGGCAATCAGTTTCCCTTGTGAGTCTCATCAGTCTTTTACTCAGAACTGAAGGAAAAAAAGATGAAAAAATAAAGATCAGAAGCAGTTATTTCTCCTTCATGTCATTGACTAGAAATCCAGCCAGTGAAGTCCTTCCCTGCTGAAGTCAATGAGCTGTGTTCAGAGACGTGTGTGAAGTGTCCCTCAGGGGTCCACACTGGGACCTAATTAATATCTTCATCAATGACATAGACAGTGAGATTGAGTGTACCCTCAACAAGTTTGTGGATAACACCAAGCTGAAAAGAGCAATTGATTTTTGGGGAAGGGATGCCACCCAGAGGGACCTTAACAAGCTGGAGGAATGGGCCCATGACAATGTCATGAAGTTCAACAAGGCCAAGTGCAGGGTCCTGCTCCTGGGTCAGGGCAATCCCTATCATCAGTACAGACTGGGGGATGAAGAGGTTGAGAGCAGAGAAGGACTTCGGGGTGAAAAATGGGATGTGAGTTCACAATGTGCACTTGCAGCCCTAAGAGCCAACCATATCCTGCACTGCGTCACCAGCAGTGTGGCCAGCAGGTCAAGGAAGGTGATTCTGCCCCTCTACTTCTCGCTGGTGAGACCCCAGCTGGAGTACTGCATCCAGCTTTGGGGCCCCCAGCATAATACCTGTTGGAGTGGATCCAGAGGAGGGCCAAAGGAATGATCAGAGGGATGGAACAGCTCTCCTATGCGGCCAGGCTGAGAGAGATGGAGTTGTTCAGCCTGGGGAAGAGAAGGCTCTGAGGACATTTTGATGTAGCCTTTCAACACTTAATGGGTACTTGTAAGAAAGATGGGACAAACTTTTTAGTAGGGTTTGTAGTGACAGGAAAAGGGGTAATGGCTTTGAACTAAAAGAGGGTAGGTTTAGATTGGACATAAGGAAGACTTTTTTGAGGGTGGTGAGACTCTGGGCACAGGTTGCCCAGAAGAGCTGTGGCTGCCCTGTCATTGGAAGTGTTCAAAGTCAGGTTGGACTGGACTTTAAGTAACCTGATCTAGTTGAAGGTGTCCCTGCCCATTTCACGATGATCTTGAAAAGTCCCTTCCAACCCAACCCGTTCTGTGATTCTATGATACAGGAGCTTGTTAGTATCATACAGCTCAGGTGGACTAGAAAGGGCAGGTCCTACTTCTCCTTCCTCCTTCCTCTTGTAGCCCTATTCTTTTTGCCCATGTTGGTGTTTCACTAACCACACATGGAGCAATCAAAACTCTCTTGATTTCCATTCAAGAGAAGAATAAGCAAGTTAGAGAAGAGAAGCAAGTTAATATGTTGAAATAAACAGAAGTCTTAAGTTACTGATCAGGTTCCCATTGTGTCAGGCACCGTGTGGATTCAGAAGGGAAAGATTATTTCTGTCTTCAGAGCCCGGAATCAGACATGGGCAATGTGTGGAGCTGTGTTGACTCCTCTGGGATGCCCTTAGAGATGGTCTGATGTCCTTGCTGATCAGACTAAAATCGGAAGTATTGCCAATACCTTTCATTCAATGGTTTGAGGAAGTTGTTAGCATGGAAAGAGTTTGCAGGGTGTGCAAACTTTTGGTCCCTTTACACTGACCAGCTCGTGCTGTTTCAAACAAGTGTGTATAAAAATACTGCAATGGTCATTTTTTTGTTGCTTGCTTCCCCATCCCCCTCATGTGATATTTATTCTCAAGAATTACAAATTCCTTGAGCTGGACCAGTTTTCTTTCTTTCTTTGTTTGCCGGTCATAATTGGACACTGGGCTCTGAGACCTCTGACCATGACTACAATAGCAATACTAACAGTAATAGTATTTTTTCTATTTCTGCTCTAGTTTATTTTCTGCACGCATCTCAGTTGTGTGATGAAAATCAATTGAATCAGTTTTACTCTATTTATAATTTTGTATTTTTGAAATAACATTGCTAGGTTTGCTGTAAATACGTAATTAAAGATTATGTTGACCCTTTGTACCATTTTTACAAAATATAAAATTGGACCTGCAGGATGGCATTTTTTCCTCTTCATAGCTTTATAAAAGTTCTGGTTTGGCAGTATGAGAATTGTAGAGATCTCTGCAGTGGCAAGACTTGTATCTTTTATCAGTTTGCCTGCAGCAAATGCCTGCAGGAACCTGACCGAGAGGCCACCAAATGACCTGATCTTCAGGTCTCTACTTGCACCATACGAAAAGCAGCATTTAAAAATGCCTGCCATATCTGGAGACTCAGTGCAAACTACACTATTATTTTTCTGTGACATTTTCATGTAAAAATCATGAATGGGAGACATCAGGTGTAGATCACTTCTCTGTGAAAGGCTTTTATAAGTAGTAACTATTGTATTGCTGTGATACCAACAATGGGATACACCCAAATACTTCTGAATGATAAACTTGTGAACAACTGTTCTTGCAGTTTAATGTTTGACCATTTAAATGTTTTTTGTTAAATGGATAACTTGATATATTTTGTTTAGAATCCTCTCCAATCTCCTTTTCTCCATTCTGGTGGCACATTTCAAAAAGATGGTATCATGGTATCTTTTTATTTCAGTCTTTACAGAAAAATACTGCACTGCTAACCATGTGGATAAACTTCCTGGTCCTAGAGACTGGGTCCAGATTCTTCAGGATCAAATTAAACTTGCAAGAAGACGATTAAAAAGAGGCTCAGGTATGTATAAAAATATAAGAAACAACACGTGGGCGTAGTATTAAAAGCTTAGAACCTTTGTATCCACAGAAGTGGTTTTCTTGTTAACTGTGGAGTTGGTATGTGTTGGCTCTATGAAAACTAGACCTTTTAATATTCTAGCAGGTTTCTGTGAAAAGTACAGTGTTTCCTTGCGTTTGGCACGGTAGCAAGTTCAGGAGCTGTCTTTGCAGCCAAGTTAATGTTCTCAAATGTTGTCTCTAACCCCTTTCCATTAGCACCCCAGCTCTCCTTCACACTGTTTGATGAAATCTGAGTCCTAAACTAGCTGAACCCTAAATATCCAGGGTTGCAAGTAGAATTCTTTTAATTCTGCATTATTTGGTCTGATATTATTATATCAGCCGCTCACCGTACTGTTAAGACATAACCCAAATGATATTTCCCTCTGGACCATATGTGTCTGGAAGGATAGGTGAGTTTTCTCACAGTCCTTGTGAAAGAATCAGCGTCAGTGTGGCACAAAAAAACCAAGCCACCCACCCTGGTTGTGCCAGCAAGGTGCTTCAATACATGGGAGGGAGCTTGCCAGCAGCAAGTAGCAGGTAATGTCAGTGGGGTTTTGCAGCAAAACCGCTCCATTTGGGCTGGGAAACCAGTGTGTTTGGGGCTGGGACCAGCCTGCGGGTGAAGGCTCAGTGCCAGGCTTTCACCCCAGGCAGCTGGTGAGCTCTCGGCTCCAGCAACGAGAACAGCAACATGCAGTCTCGAAATCCCCCATAGAATTCCTGGGAAAGCAATATCACTGATTAAGAGACATGTAATTACTTTATAAAGCTTAAGTACTGTCCTTCTCATCTTCATGCCTCCTATCCTACAAAGGGCTTTCTTCATATGAGGCTTCAATTACTCTTCCTCGTCCTAGTGAAAGGCTCTCCCGGTCATATTTCTTGCCCACCTCTCCTGCTGAAGATGTGACACCATTGTCTGAGACCCGTCACTTGTGCCAACCTCCTTAAACACGCTCCATCACTGCTGCCATGTTTAGCTGCCTGCCTTTTCCCCTCTTCCCTTCTGCCCGTCACAGCAATTAAGTGCCTGTCAGCATCCGTGGGTTGACAGGATGGGAAACCTGATGGCTCCGCAGGGGATGCTGGTGGTCCCCATGGCTACCAGGAGGGTGAGCAAGACCACAGGGAATGTCCTCTCCAGCTCCCTGTCTCAGAGAGACAACGTTTTCTGTCCAGAGCTCTGTCTCTGAAACACACGCTTAGGCTGGCATCTGAAATCATTCTCCAGAGCTCTGCTAATGCCAGGAGGGAAAAGCATAGGACTGAGGAAAATGAGGAACACCCAGAGACAAAAATAACGCAGGGGGAGGAAAAAAAATGCAGATTATTCAGTCTCATAAGCTTCCCAGAGTAGAGCAGCAAACCAGCACTAGCCTTTAAAAGGGTTTCTCACACGTGCTGGGGGAGGGAGGAGGGAGGGATACAAAATAATCTTGTTAAAGACAATGTCAGATTACTGGTGTTGTACAAGGGGACTGCTCTCTGCCCCTTCCGAGGCTGCCTGTCGTGTCCCCCCCGGGGGACAGGAGGGTGGAAGTGGGATGCCAGGGCTTCCACACAGCAGAGAGTGCAGTGTGGGATGTGGGGAGCAGAGGGTCCTTGGGCTGTCTGCAAAAGATCCCTTGGGAAAGAGGATTGACCTAATTTTGTTTTGATTTTTATTTTCTTTCATCCTTTTTTTTATTTGCTTTTCTTCCTGCCTCTGCAGGATATTAATTAAAATGACAATGACGTTCAGCTTTTGCCTTTCAAATGGGGCCACCTCCATCTCTGGTCCTTTCTCAGGATGGCAGAATCTAATCAGAGGATATTGTCTCTAAGCTAGCAAGAACTATGAAGAAAAATAAGTGAAGCTGAGTATAGTGTGAGTGAATAACATAGACTCCAAAATCAGTCTCTGCATGCAGGGGGGAAGGTAACTCATTAACCAGTATGTGGATGAGTAGTGAGCAGCAATGAACCTCGCACCCCTTTATTTGCTGGGAAAAAAAGTACATGGTAACTGGATTGCTAGAAAGGCTCTTTTTTGAGTTATTATGTTTACTGGCCATTCCCTGAAATGCACCAGTTTCTCTCTGACATGAGACCACAGGCAGACACTCTCTTTGGAACACACCACCATGGCCACCTGCACCCTGCTGGCCATGACCGTCTCCACTGGTGGCTGAAGCAAATGACAAGTTTCCACAGCCTTTGTGACAGCAGAGTGGTAGACAGGCAGAAGGAAAAATACCATCTTCATCCTGTTGAAATAATATTTGTTAGTGCTTGTGCATTACAACCGTGAGGGACATAGGGCTGATCAGGCGGTAGATCCCTCTCGTCCCGTATTTTATTTCCAAGGATGGCTGTTGGCAGATGCCTGGGGAGGTCTACAGGACCAAGGGAAGGAAGTTGTGATGTTTGCTGGCGTATCTCACAGCCCTCTGGAGCTTTATCCTGATACAAAACTGGTTGTGTGGGAGCTATGCACGTTTTCAGTATTCGTTGTGAAACCATACCGAAATTTAGAGCTGGGTTTGACTTACACAAAACAGGAGGGGAGGGCAGGCATGGGGGGAGGTTTGATCTACTGTGGAGAGAAGGTGTCCCAGGACTCCACGTTACAAAACTTAGTTTTTAAGAATCTGAATTCCAGCTGAGCTCCTGAGCTCCTCCTGTTCCTGTGTGTCTGGTGGAGCAGAGGCTGAGTGTCCAGCTTCCTAGTTAGTGTCCTGCTCCCAGGTCGTTCTCTTTTAGTTTTGTCTCCACTTGCTCACTGTGACACGCCAGCAAAGTTTGTGGAGGTAGACTACGGTGCCCAAAGAACAAAACTGAGCTGGTGTTAAGCTAAATTAACCAGAGAATTTCTCACCCAAAGTGCCCCCCTGCTGCCTGATTGCACTGATTTATCTACATCGCTGTCTGGTTTGCGGTAATGCTCAGGCTTCATATGGAGAAAGCTTAAGATGATCCATTTATTTTAAAGAAGCCACAAAACAACTTTTTAGCCATCACTAAGTTGGGCTAAATTTGAACAACAGAAGCATTTAAGAGAGGAGGGGCAGCCTTTCCATCTTGCTTGCCTTCCCCCGAGCCATTTAGTGCATCCTCTGATTAGTTTTTCATTTCAAGCCAGGCAGTGAGACCTTGCGTCCACGAGCAGCCCTCTCTGCTTTATCCTGTGAAACGGTATTTCAGTCTGATACCGTAAATCCTGCTCTAGCTTTCTGTGATATTAATAATTTCAGAGAATTCTAGCGAACGAGTAGGGTGGATCTGCTTTTCGTACCTCTTTCTGTAGGTGTACTCTCTTGAGTGTTTCCAAATTAAATGAAATCATGATCACCGGATCATAGAGGCTGCCCAGCTTCAACCTTATTTATCATGTTTGGCTCATCTCCTAGAATTAGGGACAGAAAACCTCACTACTTGGAAAGCTAATCAAAAAAACAATTTAAAATTCTGCTTTCTAGAAAGTAGTTCTCCTGTGTAGATTTTGAGAGGTTGTTAGTTATCCTAAGCCAAATAAAAATTCATTTAAGTTCTGAATCAGTGACAATATTTTTCATAGCTGGAAATACTCTTTTTTTAAAATTTATTTATTTTGCTTCAGCTTTTGCTTAATTCTTTTAGATTATTGCCTGAGATCTGAGACTTGGGAAGGTTTTTTTTTTATTTGTTAGATCTGAGAATAAAGCTGTCAGTGCCATTAAATTTTTATTGGCCTTGTTCAGTCTTTTCAAAATTTCACGAGTTGGCTGTCACAAAGGGAAGAAGAGACTGGGAGGTTAATGTTACAAACAGATGTTATAATTAAAATTAAAGAGTATGATAATATTCTTCAGCCTTGAGTACTGGTCCCATTTGATGCCAGCGGCACGGTGTGCTGGGGCACAGCTTCACCATGGCAGATCTGTCTTCTCCCAGCAGAGAAGCTGAACCTTCTTGGCTGCTGGGATGGGATGCAAAATGGCCCCAGAAGGGAAGAAGTCAAAGGAAAAGGCACGGGTTCCCTCTCTTACAGGAGCGTGAATTACGATGCAAATTGCCTTGTAATTTACGGTGGCAGGTTTCCCACGGTGTGGTCTTTTCACCCTGAAAAAGAGAATGTGGGTAAGCGGCTGGTGGCCTTGCCCGTGGCAGCACAGAGAGAGTCAACCATTAGCATGGAGACCTTAAAATGGATAAAACCAGAAGGAACTGGCTCACCTCATATCACCGCTGTGCCAGCATCCAAGCCCCTTGATTACTAAACTCTCCATCCGTTAATAAGCAGCAGGTCAGGGGCCCCACAGCTCTCGGAATAAGTTCTTCCTCCCTTTTTTTTACGTTTTGAAGGGGCTGTGAGCCATTATTCTGCAGCAACCGTGGTCACATGGCCAGGAAAGCTGATACTGGACCAGTAACACTTCTGAAGTGCACAGGGGAAGGGCTGGTCGTGCAAAGGGGTTGCCTCGTGCGTAGCCTGAAGCTTTCAGTCACCCCCACTCCATAGAGGAAAATACAGCCGTGTCAGAAAACATGCTGGGAATTTTGTAGGCAGGATCGGTTGGAATACATTCCGTGCTGTGACGTCTCATCCTTGAATTGTTGTTCAAAATTAATGTCGCCTCGTTACAATGTAAAATAGTGGGAATGAAGGAAGGGAAAACACATTTTTTCTGGAAACATGCCTTTTCTCCCATGTCCTTGTTCAAGCTGCCACTTATGTTGTCTCCTATGAGGTTTTTTTTTGCTTTCTATTTCTCTTCATCCTTCTGATTTCCCTGGTTTATGTTTTTGCGAGAGATCAGGTTGATTTTTTTTATTATTTTTTTTTTTTTGCTTAGCAATACACACACAGGGCCAGGAAGGATGTAGGATGTGAGTTGCACGTGTGGCAGGGTGCTTTTGTGCCAGTGCTGGTATCTTAGATAAAGATAACGATATTAAAACGAGTACCTGCTGCATCATCTCCCCAGCCCTGAGCACACACGTGCTTCTCTCCAAGGAGCAAGCCAGCAGGTGTACACTTAGCAAACACATGTATCAGAAGCAAAATAGGGTTTTTTAGGAGGGAGGGGACACGGATACTCTAAGGAAGAGGGGAGATTTAGATTAGATATTAGGAAGAAAT
>BJBW01001246.1:180125-198581 GCA_004320125.1 Scolopax mira | reverse complement strand
AACACAGGAGGTTCCACTCAAATATGAGAAAAAACTGCTTCACAGTGAGGGTGACGGAGCCCTGGAACAGGCTGCCCAGGGAGGTCGTGGAGTCCCCTTCTTTGGAGATTTTCAAGACCCGCCTGGATGCCGTCCTGAATGACATGCTCTAGCTCTGGGCAATCCTGCTTCAGCGGGGGAGTTGGACTAGATGATCTCTGTGGTCCCTTCCAACTCTAAAAATTCAGTGAAAAATTTACTGTAGGTATCATGGAAAAAAACCTGGCATCAACTGAACAGTTTGAATTTAACAGCTTCAGCTGATGATGTGTTTACAAAGATTTGATTTTAGATTTGTATTATTTTAGGTCTGTCTTACTGAGACAATTACTATTTTCCTGCAATTTTACTGAAAAAAAAATCTTTATAAAGAAAGAACTTATCTTTTAAAATATAATTACCTACTACAGTCTTCAGCATTTTAGGTTTAACCAATTTGTCATATTTGCAACATTTACCAAGAATAATGTAACAAGAGCACAACATTAATTACGCAAATTTAGATCTCTAGAATCCTGCTCTAATTAGGGGCTTGGTTTGTATCAGGCACTTTATTCTCCCCTGGAATTTTCCCAACCATGAGTAGTTTTGCATACAAGGAAATTATGAATACATATTCTTTTTATTTTTTTTTTAAAACTTTATTAAATTATGCAGTAAGAACCCATCTCCACACAAGTGTTTCATTTCTGGATAGCAGAGGTATAATACATGAGCCACAGGTGAGTGCATTACCCCTCCCCCCCAGCTTCCAAGAAATAAAACAGCATGTCTAATACACTCTTGTTCCTATGGTACTCCAAGCAGACTGTTTGTAAGGTTATTTTTAAGTGGGAAAAAAAGAAAAAAAAAGACCAACAGTGTCAAGTGCCTTGTTCTGCGTATGAATGTTCTTCACTGCAACATCCAAACACTTTCTTTCCTGCCAGGGGCAGCGGGGTCGGGAAGCAGTGGCAGTGGAATGCGTTTGCATGGGTACCCTTAGATACAAAGCCTGCAACTTCCCTAGAGTTAATCAGGCAATAAGAATGCAAAAAAGGCCGTGTCTCTGCTGAAAATGCTTACACTTCAAAGTGCATGTCTGCGAAAAATTGGCAACAGAGGAGGAAGTGAATTCTAGGACCTACTGAGGAGGCAGAGCAGTTAGCATAGTGCAAATACTGAAAATAATACAAGTTCTCCTACTACTTACACCTGCTGTTAATTCACGTTATCTGAAAATTACTAGCCAAGCCTTCCACTCAAATGAACTGCTGCAAATCCACTCATATGAATTTTATGCCAATAGTAAGCTTGGCTCAAATCCTTTAATATTTAAATTCAGATTGGAAAAAAAAAAATGCTGTGCTTAAAGTGTGTTTTGACTCTGAAAAGTGACTTAAATGGCATAAAGGATTTTCCAAAATTTATTGTTTTTCAGCAACTGTGCGTAATGACCTCAACAAGTTTACAAAATAAACTTTTTATACATAGCTGTAACTGAATTGTGCCAGGTTTAGTTACTCTAAGAAAAGGAAGTTACCTTTTCCTAAAGCTGTCCCACTTCAAAAAGGAAGCAAGAAGTCTTCTGGACAACTGACAGACCAACAGGACACCGATCCAAGTAAGATGATGCCATTTTTAGAGAGATTTTTCTGACAATAATCACACTTTGAGTGCAGAATTGATTGAAAATCAGAAGAGAACCTTGGTGGAAGATTGACTATGGATGCATTATTGAACAATTGCCTACAGAAGTAATATGGCAAAGGGAAATGACTTCGTGGAAATCTTTACAGATCTAGTTGAACAAAAACTGGAGAGTCCTTCATTTCTTGGATTCTATGCATACCCCTGTAAACTGAAGCACTATAATTTACAAGTGTAAACCAAAAGTATTAGGAAAGTGAAGTAAAAAGCATATCACTCTACCTCCACCAGAACATCACTTTATTGTTTATCTGTCATCAACAATGTAAAACTCTACTAGATACTCTATCCTGGTTTTTAAAAAGGTAAAGATTACATTGGATTAGCTACGTCGTACGAAAGAAACTACAGCAATCACAGTAGAATGAGATTGGAGGGACAATTTGAATTACAAAAAAGTGTACACTGCAAGCAGAGGGAAGTGCACATTAAATCAAATGCCTGTAGGATTCATTACTTTTAAATGCACAGTGACAATTTTGAGAAACTGTACATAATAGAATCACAAAAAAGACTTTAAAGTAACCAAAATTACATTTTGCATTTGACCATCCAACTCATAAGTAATCATTGAGGTTCCATATTTTCAGTGCTTTTGGAAAAATTGTTTACCAAACAAAATTTAAGTTGTTAATTTGACTAAACTGTGAAGTAGAAGGATTGAAATAAAAGGTATATTGGAAGTACGCCTAACCTACAAGAATAAGCCAAGAGGGGCTTGCAAAGAGAGGCTGGGAGGGAGGAAAGAAAGGAAAGAGAAAAGGGAGAAGAGAACAAAGGCTTTTTCTTCTATCTCAGAAGTTCTTCCAATGCAGCGTGTATCTGATGTACAGCTCTTTGCTTTCAGTCCATTTCTGAAATTTACGTTTTGTAGCCTTTTTCCGTACTAACTGGTCGACTCAGCCAGCACTGTTGCCACGCAAGAAGAGTAACAAGAATCTGAATGCATCAAATCTTCCCTCACTGTGATTTCTTCATGGCCCCATTTTTTTCTGTTTTTCTTTGAACAGGGTTCGGTGTTTCCTGAATTGTTCACAGGGTCGGGTGGAATTGAGTTGCAGATCACTCTGCGGTTTGTAGCATCCCGATTTCTTTCTGCAGCTTAACCCCCAGACACGTTTGCAGTTCTTCCGCAGCAGAAAGACAAACCGTGTTGTTCAAGCGGTGGAGCTTTCACCCTTGACCGCAGGGGTTGCAGACCATTGTGTTTAGCATATCCCTGAGTGCAGCTATCCTGCAGGATTCACTTCCCAGTGCACCGAGATTTCCTAGGTTTCCTCAGATTAAGCCCCAGTGTGCATCACCACCGACCGTGGTGCGGCTACGGATGCCTGAGGCCGAGTTGATTCTGGTGGGTGTCTGACCTCGCTGAACCAGACTGATCTGCTCTCGCCCTACTCATACCCAGGCAGTCCAACCTTCATACAGCTGAGCCAAGTTATCTAGATTAGTTGCTTCCTTAATCACAAAGTCAACCTATTGAAAAGGCCAAAGAAGTAATTAAAAATAAGCTAGATTTTTTTGTGAAGTGTTTAAGCGATCTTAAAATTCACTGTTGAACATCACCTGCAAGTGCAAAACTTCAGTGAAAAAATTCTACAGTAACTGTAAACTTAAATCTCTTTTGCCTAGTCCGCATAAGAAATAGGTATTTGTACTGGAGGGGCAAAAAACCCCCAACAAAACCCCAAAATACCCCAAACACCATCTCGTTCATTAGTTCCTATCTTGAAAATATCCTCAAATTTACATGGACACCTGGGTCCCCTGACCAAGTTTCCCAGAGGCAGGAGCATGGGTGTGTTACGCCAGTAAACATAGGTCTGTGCCTTAGACAGCTGCATGGATCTCGTGTTCTCCCTGGATACCAACAGCTGTGTAACAAGCATTACCTTACTGGTACACAAAAGGCAATTTTATCCAACTCGTGAGCTTATATAAATCTATGATATAGAAAACAAAGGCATTTGATAAAAAAAGGAATGCAGCAGCACACCATGATTTGCATTGGAATATAAATCACACAGCTGAAAAGGGACCTCCCACTCACAACAAGATTTTACTCTTTCAGGCACACTTGAGCACGCTTAGACACATGTTGACTACCCAACTTTAGTGAAGGACCAATAGTGGAACTTTACTATTTTCAACTCACCTGTTCAGCAACAGACATTCTCCTGTTGGGATCCACATCTCGGCCCTCTAACTTGGCTTTGACCCGCTTCCACACGCTAACTGCATATGAGTTCCTTTCCTGCACGGCTAAAGGCACAAAATAAAATGAATTCAATTTTACACTCCTGCACAGAAACCCATTGACGTGTCTGGGGATTTCTTGTTGGTGGTTTTTCTGGTTGTTTTGTGGTTTTGGTTTTCTAAGCCTCATATTTACCTTTTCCCGTTTTAGGGTCCCTGGCTGTCTTTTTGGGACTACAGGCAACACTTTTGCCAGTTCCTGGGACTGTGCTTGGAGTAGTATCTGCTGACGTAGCAAGATTTTTCTGAATTAGCTTTCGTGCATTCTGTGACATCACCTCTGGCTGAGTTTTCTGCCCTGTATTGCTACGTACAGCTGTAAAGAAAGATTAAAAGCAGCTGAAGCACTCAAAATAATATATTATAGTTGCAAGAGAAAGCACAATGAAATGTGTATCAAACGCAGATACCAGTACAAATGCATTTTAAACCATTTTTTAAACTTTGCACCAGTTCTCTCTTCACTTCATAAACAAGGTGGGTTTTTCCATCGCAAAACATTTATTTACATTGAGCTAATATTTATGAGGTCTCAACCTCCAATTTTATCATTTTGCATGGTAGTTACAAAATACAATTCTTGTTCTTGACAGAAATCAGGAACCTGTGCTTAGTCCAAATACTGACAGTAGAATAATCCTTTAAATAGAAAAATCCATGCTTGTAAGGAACTTTATTCATGCTTTTAACTGTAAAATAATTAAAATTTTGCAAACGTGAATGCATTTTGAGGGTTTCAGGATTAATTCCAAAGTCTCCATAAATTTTAATAGTAATTTCAACATATATCACAATTCAGTTGATATAACTGACAATGCATCGCAGCTATTCTGGGCTTTCTGGAGTGAATCCAGATCTCAAAGGCTATGATCAAGCAGAATTTTACAGACTTATAATCTTATAGAGATTGTCTGTATTTCAGTTTAATAAAAGTTATGATCCTCTCTCTAAAACACTGGGAAGCAATATTAACGTTTGTACTTTTTCAAGTATTACCTGCAGCAAAGGTTGGCTGATATGTAGCAGCTGATGTTGGGCTTGAACATTCATTCGATGTATCCGTGACCAAAGGCGATGCAAAACCCACCAGATTATTGTAGACACTAGGAAATATAATAGAGTTGATAAATATTCATGCAACTACTTGACTTTTGAAAACTTTTATGTCAAATTTTGCAAAAAACCACCAAGGAAGTGCCCCAAGCTATGCTTCTGACACACACAAGTAGATAAGCAAACTGCCTTCACCAGAGAGAAGGTGACTTTCTTACCTTTGGCTCTGTGTTTTTAATTCTTTCAAGGTGGGAGTTATTTCCTGCAGCATTTCAACATGTTCCTGACTGCGGACTTGACCCATAACCTGAACTAATGTAAACAAAACTGTCTGAATATTATCTTGCCACGATTTATATTCGCCCAAGAACTGCCTAACACTATTCTCATAGGGAACATCTTCACCATCTGCTAAAGCCGCTTCTTCATCCTGGAACAAAGATGTGCAAAAAGTTAACTATTTCATACATTTTGGCTGAGAGAATAAAAATTGAGCATTTCTGAGCCTTTTCAGACCCTCAGTTTGTCATTTAACTACAAATAACCATTATCTTCAGTAGTTATATTTCAAGAAAGTAAATTTGAAAAGGATCAACTGTTTTACTAATTAAAAACCAAGAGGATATGAAAACACAAAGAAAAAAAAAAATCTTTCAACTGCCAAATGAGAGAAAAGGTTTAACGCAACCAGAGCCTGATTAGCCTAACTCTAGAAATAAAGCTTTATGAATTCTTAGAGGTAAAATGAATTTTAGGTCTTAAAGTCCATATATACTAACACATTTCACTGTTTCTACTTTAAAAATTACAGTGTTATTTTTCTTAAAACCATACTGACATGAGTTTGAGCAATAAACTTAATACAGCTTTAGATGTACCTTTGCCATAGCTTTCAGTAGATGTTTGACATCTCCAAGTTGTCTGTTATGACCCGTGAGCACAGTTTTAATACTATCCACCAGGTTCTGAATTGTTTCACAAACTGTTTCTATTTGCTGTTCTCTTTCTGTTTGTACTGTTCTTTGTGTAGATATTTCCTGGGTCAACTGCTTGTGAGCTGAGTGAAGCCATTCAGAGCTGCCAATAGGATGTTCAAGACCAGTGCCCTAAAAATAACAAAAACATTTTTTATCTGGAGATAAAATTAAATTACTGTGTAGATGCTACTGCCAAGTGTTTAGCAGCTGATGGAATTAACTCTGTAATCCGCAACCCATTAGAAGGTGTACAAAACATTGATTTAGAACGGAAGACAAAACTGAGAACCCATGATTACAGCAATTCTGTCATGTTACATATTTTGCTTTGACCGTTACTTACCACCCTCTGAAGCAGGCGAAGCTCCAGTTCAGAGACTGAACTGTTGAACTGCGACGCGAATGAACACATTTGTTGACAGCGTTTGAGAAGTTCAAATAATGCAGCATCAAGATTTAAGGCTTCTGCTGTCCTAGTACGTAAACTTTCAAAGTGAATGATATTACTGCAGAGGAAAGTGACCTGAAAATCAAAGCAAGAGCGAGACAAGTTATTCCAATTAAACTCTCTGTTATACAAACTGCATTTGTTACCTATCTTTAGAAGGGAGAATTTTAAATACAGCAGTAAAGCTGTTACAGTAGCAGTATCATCTCAGGGTCATCCAACCCTGCAGAAATTCTCACAGAGGTTATTCATATTGCTTTCAAAGTGGGATTCCCAGAAGTATTTGGATATCTACATTTGCTATTTAGATGCTGGGAAGGAAAATTATCTACTACATAACTCTCAAGTAGGAAACAGTGAAGACACTTAGAAAGTCAATAGTACTATCCTTATGCATAGTACCTGACTTGCTCTTTGACTTTCTTTCAGTACAAGGTTTCTTCTTTCAGCAATAGTGGCATCAAAATCTTGCAAGACTGGTGCCAGTGCAGGATTAGCACCTCCTGCCCATTTTAAACGCTGCTCAATACTTGCTTCAAGTGCTGCTAGTTTCTCCTGCATTGGGGAAGAAAAAGAAGTGTAGATAACCCATATTGATATATATCACCTTAAGCCTAACTTTAAAAAAAATTACAAATATATAACACAGAGACATTCTTATACCCATATATGTAGAAGAATGTGGTATTCATGATTGACAAACGGTAGTTTATGCTGTCTAAAGGTTCATTTTCAGGATATAAAGGTTTAATTTCAGCAAATGTTCTGATTTATTATCACAACTG
This sequence comes from Scolopax mira, assembly GCA_004320125.1. Classification (NCBI taxonomy): domain Eukaryota; kingdom Metazoa; phylum Chordata; class Aves; order Charadriiformes; family Scolopacidae; genus Scolopax; species Scolopax mira. The sequence goes on along the minus strand of BJBW01001246.1, from coordinate 191,334 downwards.
GATATGATTGTTATGGAAATAAAGTCACCTGTCTAGATATTAACCCACCAGGAAAAAAATACAGAAGTTCAAAGCATTCACATTTCTAGACTAAAAGTTATATGAAATTTAAGCAGTCCTGAATTATTTTGCAAAGAGTCTTCAAAAAATTATTAGAAACAGTTCCTTCACAACTAAAAAGGAAATTACAGTTCAAAAAGCTAAGCAGTATTTATTTTAAAAATTAAACATTCTATACTACTGATACCCCAAAGTCTAAGAAGCTGAGCCAAGCCAGAGAAACCTCAACATACAGAATAATTGATTTTCACAGAAGTACAAAGGAAGCTTCTGACGCTTTAGTAAAATGATAGTGAGGATGATCTAAGTCAGACACTCCTACAGTTAAAGAGTAGGAGCACGATTGGACTTCAGAAGAAAAGTACTTTCCCATATTTGTATTTTTCCACATGAAACAGATTCACTGATATTCCAGAGAATATTTTACATGAGACAGCAAAAATCAACCAATGTAACAGCACACATGAGACAAACTGAAAACGGTCAATGAAAATACCACTATATTTGTGCTTCAGTAGCACAAGAGATAAAGCAGTGACTGTTAGAGTCACATTCCCATATGCTGCTGAATAACTCCCCTCAGAAAAGTAGTACCTGCACTGTTGCAATTGAACCTTCAATCTGACTGAGTGTATGAAGTTTCTTTTTCATGCTGGCTAAAATTGCAGAACGAGGTGGAGGAGTAACAGAAATAGCTTGCGGGCGACTGATGAGGAGATCTTCATGTTGCCACTTTAAGATAAAAAGGGGAACACTTGATTATCAATATTGCTTCGCTTCCCAAACAGCAATTTTAGCACTCTGCTACACTTCATAAGTAAGAGCACTTTAAAAGGGTTAAGTGTCAGAAGATGATACCAGCACACTTATGAGTTCTAAATCATTACAGTGCATTAAATTTAACAAGTCAACTATGTTTTACTGGCTTAAATATTTATACCATTAAATCAGTCATTAACTTACTGGAAGTGATTTACACACATTTCCTCATAAAGGAAAGCTCATCAATATTCAGAAACAATTCAATTGTGATGCATTAAAACAAAGACAATTTTGCTTACCAGTCTATGAAATGGTTTAGTAACTGACATGGAGAAGGCCTTTTATCTTAACCTACAAATCACTCCAAAATGAAGATCAATGATACTACAACACAATTGGACACCAACAACTGGACACCAGTTCAAGGTCCACAATGACATTTATCTAAAGCCTCAGGAGACCATTTTCAGGATTGATACTGCTGCTATTTTTATTTTTCCATGAGGCAAACAGTAGAACAAGGAGACAGTTAATGCATTAAAGCTTGGAGGGAAAAGTAGATGATGACATTCTGCAATGCATACTCTGTTTTAAGAAATCTCCTCCCTTAAGGTCATAGTCTGCTTTAAAAGAAAACGGGGAGAACAGGACAACATGGCTCATAAGAAAGCCAATGAACAGTGAATGATTTCTTTTCTAATTAATGATTTAATGGTTATGTAAAGAAAATGTGTATTCACTTGAAAAAGAATTTACACATTGCCACTTTTGCATCTTACAAGGCAGCTAATCTTCAAAAGAAGCATGCTGTAATGCTTTTTTTCCCCTTATACATTTACAGAACTTAAAACTCAAATCAAGGTTTGTGATTCACTGGACTTAAGTCCATTTAAAAATACTCTTAAGCTCATTCGACACTATAAAGATGTTCTTGTGCTTACAGGCGGTAACTGAAGCTCACTTTCCACAGACTTTCCACTGTGGAAAGAATTAACGGGGTGGTCTTACCTGGAACATGGCAATATGCAGCTGCACTCGCTGAAGACTGGTCTTGCAAGACGAAATACTGGTTTCAAGTCTGCGCACTAGATCATGCTTCTTCCACGCTGTGTCATAAGAACTTGCTAATACTGTTGCCCTGTTCATGACCAACTGCGAGAACTTGCCGATTTGGATATTGTGCTCCACAGCTTTCTTGCACAGGTCATCCACAGAAACTTTGCTTTCTGCTCCAAAGTCTTTAGCCTCTACCTGAGCAATGATATCGACACCCAAAGCACTGATGAAACTGCACAAAGTCAGTCCCAAAGCCTGATTTGGAAGGCCAATTAAAAGCTGTCTCACAAAGTCAGCTGTAAAAGCCTTGATTGGTTTGGCCATTTGGTCTTCACTAAAACAAGAGTTTCTGTACAGGGCTTTCACATTGACTATCTGAACGGGTCCATTTACTGCATTCTGGTCTTCAAGTGAACTGATTCCTTTAAGAGGAAAAAGAGAACATTTTTGTTATAAATGAAACATTACATTTGATGCACCTAGAAAAATACTATAATCACAGTAAGATTACAGGAATTAATTTTTAATTTCTGCATACTTGCCATTTATGAAAAAGGTAAGTTACAGTTAAAGTGACCATCATCTTACGTTCTTCTCAAAAAGATATAGGATGAGAAGCAAAGTGATACTGAGTATTTGATAATATTTTTTTACCTGATAATGTTTTAGAAAAGGTACCGCAGAGCCTGAAAAATTCTTTAATTGTTTGCAGTCTCTTCAGAAAGAAAATTTCCTCTAGAACTTGCCGATTATTGTCATCATCAAAGAAGTTAACTTGGGTGCTGCGGGCCTCCCTAATTATGTCAATCTTACGCCAAGCAACAGGTATTTCCATCTTGTTTAGCTGAGCAACAAAAATGAAAAAAATTAATTTTTTTTTTTATAAAGCTTTCATGTTCCTGACTCAGAGTACTCTGAAAAGAACAAATTCATACCTTTTCAATCAATAAACCAAATGCAGTTTCTACTTGAGCAAACATTCCATCAAAGGCTACCAAAAGCATCTGACCAGCTGACATTTTGGGAGTCTCATCAACTGAACCATTTCTTGGCTGAATCAGCTCACCATACTGAGCATGAAGTACTCTTTAAAAAAAAAAAAAGGAAAACCACAACAAACAAACACAACATGTTTTTGGTTAGTCTACAAGAATAAATAGTATTTTCTTAAGCTGATTGATCCTACAGCTAGAGCACACTGGAATTAAGTTGTACTTGAACAACATGGTATTTTTGCAGGTTTTCTCTACTCCCCCCTCCTAACTAACTACATGAATCCTAACACTGCTCTCATACAAACAGGTAGGGGTACCACATAAGATGGGATTGTATTCAAAGGCCAACTACAAAGCTAACTTAAAATACAGGTAGAAGATACGGCTTGTACTTCCTATGAGCATGGTAAAAAAGTTATGAATGTTAAGTGATGTACACATCACTTCTCCTTCCTTGAAAATCAACTGTAACATTTTTTATAACATATATAATTGACTGAATGGACCACGGGGTAAAGCAGTGGAGCATGAGGTCTCAGGTTGTGGCTGAGATGGTTTTAAAAGTTTGGGGCTCCTGAAAGGTTGGTATTTTCCTTTCTCCCTCCCTTATATCACTTTTATATCCCACGCTTGTATCACCCTCAACTAACATGCTGGGCAGGCTTTCCAATGGGTAAACCAGGAGGAAAAATAACCTAAGAGAAAAGTAAATTGTTTTGAACTGATACAGCAGTCTTCACCAAACCACTGATAGTTACCAAAATTAGCTCAAGGGAAGCAGCAAGATCACTACTTCTACTCAGCAGGAAGCTTTTAAATTGGCTCAGTCATCTACTAAGCACTTCCCCAGAAAGGTACTGTCCCACAGTACAAGATGCATAAGCCTTTTTGTTTGGTTATAGTTTTGTTTGTGTTTTGTCTTTTTAATCAAGTCACTGATTCATTATGCAAAAGTTGCTCATCAGACCTTCTGACAATGAGGGCCACGGGTACAAGTTCCCCCATTCACAGTTCCTCCCACAAACTAATGGACTAGTTCCTATTTTTAGCATCCTTTAACTTCAAAAAATGTACTTTGAAAAAAGTTGACTACCAAAAGTCAAGTTTAAGCAGCTGTAAATTGCCATAGCTCTGTATTTCTATGTATGCATGTGGATAAATGCACAAACACACAGAGAGGAAACACACAGAGACACTGCACTCTGCAAGTATATAAGGGTATACTTGGGCAAGAAGAGCCTGTACATCAAACAAACAGTGTAATTTAGACAAACTATTGTTCTCCAATCTTCATTGTCTCATCTCTAAACTAAAGAACAACCTGTCGATTTACCTTGCAACATCAATGTAATGAGAATGTGTTTCCTCCTCTAGTCCCATAGCCGCATTTCGTAAATAGGCTTGAAGAGATTCAACCAACGTTTGCAAAGGGACTCCATCAGTTGTTTGTTCAATAAGATTATCTAACTCATGGAGCATACTTTCTAAAGTATACTCTCCTTTCATTAAGCACCTGAGCGCTTCAGGAAAGATGATCTGTCGGAAGTTTGAGTTCAATTCCTGTTGGGAAGCAAGTATGAAAACGTAAGAAACTTTCCCCTCTCAAAAAGTATCATATGCAACATCTTTCTCATTTTAGCATTACATCAGCCTGCTGTAGACATTATCTAAAAGATAACATGATGGTGGTCAGCCAAGGGTCAAAATTTACTTTTTTCTTGTTAAAGATATCAGGAATACATTAAACCTTGTACAAACCCAAAGGTTTGACATTTGCACAATGTGGCAACAATGACACAGGTTGCTAGGGGAATATTTTTCAAACACAATACAGTGGAAGCAAAAGCCAAAGTTTATAAACCCCTACATCTTCACCAGGTATTTTACTCGAGCTGGCACTAAGGTTTTTCCGTTTGTTCTATTTAAGTGAAAGCATTTTTACTAAGAAATTGTACACGCATTTTTCTCCTTCCCACTCTTGCAGTTAGGTGCTTGTAAAACAGGTTTTCATAATTTTTTTCAAACTACTTGTTTTCAGGTAAAAATAAATAAGGCTTGGCAGGAGCAGATAGCACAGATTAAAATGGTTTGGAAGTTGTTCTGGACTGCCAGCAACAAAATAAAAGAATGAGCAAGACACAGAGCTGGTGCATCTATAAATCCAACACGAACTTCTCTCATGGTTACTTGAGAGTAGTTTTTACTATTTGTCATGAATAGATTAAAATGGCTTCTTTCAACCAATAATTATGTAAATGGCAGAGGCAAATGCCCGTTCAGCTCAGCGAAATACAGCAACCAAGATCAAAGAACAACAACAAAAAAAAAAATCAGCAGCATCATAAGCAAACTTTCATCTGTTTGAGGAAGAAGCTCTTAAGAACGGATTAGCTAAAGCTTTAGAAGGTTGGGGATGAGGAAAGAGAAAGTAACAAATGTAAATATCACCTGAAGTGAGATATATACTCCATTAGCTAAGTGAACAGCTTCTGATGCTTCAATTGGGTTAGGAATATCTAGGTCCTGGGGTACAAGATGACATTGCTTCAGCAACTGCACAAGGCACGTAACATTCCCACTCATGCTGCAAAGCTCCTCCAAGAACCAGGCTCCGTCTCTTGAAGTCAAATCAACCAGCTGCTCTCCAGCACTAGATGCTGCACCTTCCATCATCAGATTTCGCCTAGATGAATTATGACACTCAGTTAGACAGCCTGCCTGCTATTGCATTCTCCACCTAATTATGCCACTTGAATATTCCTTTTATGTGGCCTCAAACACGAATGCATCCAAAAAAATTCCACAAGAGGCAACTCACCTCGTCAGCGTACAAAGAGCAGAGATGATAACGCTTGCCAAGCTCAGCGAGCCCTCCTCTCCATTTTCATGAAGGAAAACTTTTATGCAGCGCTCAATTTCTTTGAGCTGTTCTTCACAAACAGGTACAGTAACCGCCTCCTGTTTCAAACGCTCCACCTGCCTGATAAGTCTGCTATTTATATCTGCTGCGTAGCGCTGTAGAGTCATTTCTGTAGCCGTTATGAACTGACACATACTTGGAGGTGGTTGAGGAGCATATTGCATTTCATACCTGTAAAACAAAAGTACAGTGACAAAATCCTCCCTTCTCAAGCTCTAGCAAATTGCATTCTGCTCTATGGCTAGGAAGAATACACCGCATCTGAACAGTTCCCACATCACCTACTCCAAGACGCTTTTATAAAGTCCTAGAATGTACCATATCTCAGAACTATTTCCAAGGACAGAAGACAATCAGTAGTCCTTGATGCAAAGAATTAATGGAATATAAGAAACTGGAAGGAAACCAGTTTCAGTGTAAATCCTTTACTATAACATAGATCTTACAAGCCAAACGTTAATAATGCTGAAATGGCCTAACTTTCAAAGAAAAAAAAAAGAAAAAAATGGTTGAAAATTCTTTAATAAAAAAAAAAACAACACACCTTTAGTTGACTTAAGTAATTTTTAAATACTAGAAGTTTCTAACCGCCCCAAATATTACTACCATAAAGCCACAAACATGGTTGCTCTTTTGTTCACTACACGGCAAGTCACTTGGCGTTCTTTTTGTAGTACAGAGTAAACCCTGCAACAGCATTTTAAATTTATGTTTTAATCTTTTGTTGAAACTTCTGGAATTACAACTTGTCTTGTTTCATAATTAGATCGGTCCTCACAAAAGCATTCATTTTAATTAGAAAATTAGAATCCTGAAGGAGGTTGGAAATTAAGTTTTTTAAACAGTTCATTAATCTGTCAACTTACTTCCTAAAGATATCTTGACAACGTTCTATTGTCATGTTACAGATGAGTTCTTCCATCCAGGTTTTCCATTGTTCAATTCGGTGCTTCTGAAATACAGCTTTTGGATACTGAAGAGCTACTGTCGCGTAGTTATGCAATTGTTCCAGACAACCCCGTAGAACAGATCTCCTCTGCTGCAGAAGAGCACCGACTTCTCCCTCCAGTTGCTCGCACTGACTGATCAAATGCGCCTGGCCTGCATTTTGCAGAAACGCAGTTGCTGGTACGTAACTTGGAGGACCTTCAAGAAAGATGGTTACAAATTAAGCTTTACTCCTCTCTGAAGAACACGCATTTTATAGCGCACAAATACTGAGCATTAACATCTTTTCAAATATATTCTTTTGCTTGTGAATAAGGAGGCAGGGAAAATTCATATTGAGAATTCTGAGCACCAAGTAAGAGAATAATCTCACACCCAACCAGGGTAAAAACAGTTCCTTCACACAGCTTGGCACCGAAACCTTGAAGGGCTCTAAATCACCCTTTGAAGAACCCCCTTTCTATATGCAGGTCCTTGCCTTTAAGTTAATGCCTCCTGATATTAAACTTTAACTATATGAAATATTAATTATTTTCACCCCGTTAAAAACCCCCACAAACACTTTTTTATACCTAGATCCATTTGCGTGCTAATTTCTTGAAGAAGACTTGCAAGTTGCGTTGCCTCTAAATTACTGAAAGCAGTTTGGTAATGTGTTATCCACTGCTCAAACTCATTCAGCTTCACCTGGATTGCTTCCTGGACAGCTCTTTGTTGGGACTGCAGCTGGGTGTGCTCGGAATACCTGCATTATTGAAGCCACAGAACCAAGTAAGTACTACAAAAAAACAATATTAATTATATTGAATAGCAAACTGTATTTAACAACTACCTTGTGGACAAGAAAATTAACATATTCTCACCAATTGCAGAAAACCTTCACAATATTTTGTTAATAATTAACTCTGTTTTCCTACAACATAATGAATGCATGTGGATATTCATGCAATTCTGAAATCCTTGATAAATTTCAAATAACCTCGAAAATAAGTTAAAGAATTAGAACATTAGATGAAATTTTTGTGTTATTTATCAACAGTTGTATTACATAGATTAATTTGACGGGACACCACATTCAGCAAATTCTGTCTATTGCCTTATGGCTCAAATGTGGAACATGGACAAGCATGCTATATTGATGGACTATAAAGTTTAGGACATAAATACAATTATTCAATAGGAAAATGCTTTCAGTAGTTCTTCTGTACGAGGAGTGACTTGCTTACTGCAAGAACAGCTTTTACCCAATTCTCTCAAATACACAATTTTAACATTCTATATATATATATATATATATATATATATACACACAGATCTGTGAGATTCGTGACAGAATTCCCAGCTCCTCTGTACCTGTGCTGAAGGGTATGGGAGGGATGATCCACTCCTTCTGCACCTTCCAGAAATTCTGTCTCCTCCAGTAGTTTTCCTTGCAATTTTTCTACATCTGTCAGCTGCTCTTGCAGGTTCAGATACTCTTCTAAACTACTGTCCAATTTTGGCAGCACAGCAAGCATTTCATCTCGATTCTTAAACCAGTTAACCTGGAACCAAGACACAGATGTTACAGAACTGGACTAAATTCAAACACATAAGTAATATATGGCAGCACTTAACTCATCATTAATGTTGTTCATCTAGGATTACCTCCCTCACTATAAGTGTAACAAATGTTCTTTATTTAGACTGCTCTCTAAAACTCTATTTTAACTACTCTAGCATAGTTTCAGGAAAAAACATTGCAACAATTTAGAACTAAGCACACAGAAAAAGAAAACCAAACACTTGCAAGTTCCATATAAGCACTTTCTCCATACAAATTCAACTTACCTCAACATTTGTGAACTATTTCTAATAAACAACCACCTCTTCCACCACCCCCAGCATGCAAATAAATGAAGTGAAAGCACAGGGCACACTCTGGTTATAGAACAGAAAACTTTTGTAGTAAACTCACCTTTATCTCAGCCACTCTTGAAGAAAAGAGACTACGTGTTATATCTCTTTCCATTTCTCTTTTGCTCTGTTTGTTCTCAGCCTGCTGCCCACCACCACCATAGACAGCCCCAGCAAATCCTGCTTCACCTCCTGCTGTCCAGTCCACCAGCGGATCATAAACAAAAGCTTCAAGCAACGTCAGCAAAGTCTCTCTCCCACGCCGCATGATGTGAAGGACCTGCATCATATTTTAAACAGACTCAATTCCGATCTTGCATTATCCTTGAAGAATAGTGGAATTTTAAATGCAAAACACTGTACCAAGAGCAGAACGCTTAAAAATTCTGAGACAATATTTGATAAAATAAAGCCCTCAGTTTTCTGCTAGTTGCTAACTTACCTGTTCACAGGAGAGCCTGAAAACCCCTTCTACTCCTGTCACTCCAAGTGCTGTTTCAATATTGTGTGTCATCCGGAACGGAACCTTCTCTGGTACCCTAAGGCTTTTCCCTTTAAGATAAAAATTTAAGTTGTTTTTTTTAATTGCCAAGAAGGGAAACCTTTTATATGAATAACATATAGCATTTTTTAAATTACCTTTTTCAAAGCAAACATTATAATCTATGTGGACAACTTCTCCTGTAGTCATATCTATAAGAACATTATCCAGATGTCTGTCTCCAAGACCAATGATGTAGCCAACCATGGACATAACTGCAGTGGATCTTGCATACGACTTTAAAGAGAGTTTCATGAAAAAAAATTATTTGTGGGAATCCTCTGCCAACACATTGTACAGACAAATCAAAACCAACTTATCCAAGCTGTATTCTATTTGTTGTCTGACAACATCTTACAAGAGTTTTCATGTCTTAGACTGATAATTCTAGTTTAATAGTGTAGTTATCAGGTGTATACCCTTTTTTTTTTAATTACAGGTGGTACAACTGCATCATTTCCTGCCAAATACTAACATTTGCTGTTATGTGAAACTTCAGCAGTTCTAGCTCATCTAACTCAGGAGTATCATTGCTTGGACATGTCCCAGGCATTTGTTGCCTCTCATCCCATTAAAAACACAACCTTTCAAAGAGAAAATGTATTTGTTGTAACCCACCTGTGTAACTCTCCACCATTCATCTGGTGTAGTACATGATGACCAGAGCTCTTTAGCTAGGAGATTCGGGGGAGTCGCTTCCATCAGTTCTTCTAGAACAGCCCTCATGACATTCAAGGGCCAGTCACGACGTGACACGTCAAGACTAAGCCCGACCGCCTTTAAAGCGGGTCCAATTTTACTGTAATAAAGTTCACTGGGTCTAGGCACTATTCCAGGATTCTGAGGAGTCTGGTAAGAATCCTGAGCCTAGAAGAGGTAAAAATGCTAGTTTTCATAGTGCAACTCTATTACCACAGAAAAGCATCCCAAATCCCAAAGTTTTGGTGAGAATAATATAAAAAACTCCTTTACTGAGCATAACTTTTACAGTTCAGAGAGTTTTTAAAATTCAATGGTTAAGAAAACCTACAGAAACTGAAAAATCATTGCTCTAGCCTAACTCTACTCTCCTCAAAGTCAAATAAAAAAAACCAACTGTATTTAAAATAAAGTGAGAATGAGATATGGAACTAAATTTTAACCAAGGTTAAACTTGTTCAAAAAGGTTATTTGTTCAAAGTGAGTTCTACTTGAAGTATCATGCCAGTATTTATGTTACATACTGTAATACATATAAATATATATATGTATGCAATTTCATCTGGTGAAATCCTATGAAATATGAATACACAGAACCATCCTGCATGATTATGAACAAAACACAACCCTTTTAAGACTAGGTTATTTAGAATAAGAAAGCATGTTTCCTTCCAGAATTGTCCTAGCTGGCATAAAACATAGTAGTTACCTTTTGTGCTTGTAAAGCTGCTTCTCGCTGTTGCCACCGTTTGTAAAGCCCAAACAAAGGTGTAGCTCCATCCACCCACTGGATCAAGCCTGACCTTGTTCCCAGAGGTGTCACAGAGTAGTGTCTTGCGTGGAACCGCGGTGTCTCTTGACGGTTAATGGTAGCAAACATTGTGTTCACAATTGATAAGAACTGCATGATTCTTTCATCTAGATGCAAGTCTTCCAAACCTGCGATAAAGTTATTTTGTTAAAAATTTAGTTTCTAGATTAAAAAAAAAAATTATTCACTTAATGCCTAAAACTTAGCATTTTTTGAAATACTACTTCATTTCAGGTTATGAATAGCTTTATAAATTATACAGATTAAGGATAAGATGTTCAGACTAAACCCAAGTGTTTACATAGCATTTACCTACTAGAATCACCAGTTTGTGACCGGTCTATCTGTGGGCAGTACACACAACAGTTACTAACGTAATGGATAGGTCTTTCCCTTTCAGGGAAGGCATAAAGTCTTAAAAGTTCACTTCTGGGTGCTACCTTTAGCTTCTGGGAAAGTGCATCCAGCTAATCCTGGCAGGTGTGACAGAGCCCTGGAACAGGATGCCCAGGGAGGTTGTG